>PVIJ01004715.1:0-113550 GCA_004024925.1 Scalopus aquaticus | reverse complement strand
TGCAAATCAAAACCACTATGAGATACCACCTCACACCTGTGAGGATGGCACACATTAAAAATACAGGCAACAACAAATGCTGGAAAAGATGTGGAGAAAAAGGAACTCTTCTACACTGCTGGTGGGAATGTGAACTGGTCCAACCACTATGGAAAGCTGTATGGCGATTCCTCAGACTGCTAAACATGGAGCTTCCATATGACCCAGCAATCCCACTTTTGGGAATTTACTCAAAGGATACAAAAACACTAATCCGAAAGGATACATGCACCCGTATGTTCATTGCGGCACTGTTCACAATAGCAAAGGTATGGAAGCAACCCAGATGTCCAAAAATAGATGATTGGATCAAGAAGATGTGGTACATAGACACAATGGAATACTATTCCGCATGGAAAGAAGGTAAACACATGCAATTTGCAGCGACATGGATGGAATTAGAGGGGATCATACTCTGTGAAATAAGCCAGAAAGAAAGAGAAAAATATCGAATGGTTTCACTTATAACAGGACTATAGGGAGGCCGGGTGGGAGAGAGACAGTGGGAGGGGGGGAGGAGGGAGGCGGAGGGAGGGAAGGAAAAGGGCACAAAATGGAATAGAAAAGAGCACAAGGGACCATGGAGATGGTTCACGGGTGAATTGGTGGTGGGCTACCCAAGGGGAATACAAAATGTAAAAGACATAAATAACAGTAAAAATATATATTTAAAAAAAAAGGTTCAAGACAATAAACACGCATGTGCCCATAGATTCAATATACATATCCTCAGATCACACCAACCTGCCTGCCACTGCCCCATTCCATACCCCTACCCATTTTCTGATTGCTGTTCAGACCTTTTTTTTCCTGATATGTTCTGTCTTCATCATCACACCACCCATAAAAGCCCCTTGATATTCTTACTCACCTCCTGGATTAAGTTCAAAACACCCCTTCTCTATGAAATCAGCTGAATTTTTCTCTCAAATCTATCTAGGCTGCTGAATCACTTAAAACACATATTCTAGCATGCCAACAAGATTTGTTAGCCCTGCTTCCTTACTGGGTGTTGGCCATGGACTGTAAAGCACAACACAGAACTAGAGGGTGAAGTCCTACGTCTTGCTTACCAGCTTGAAAACATAAATTAAGTCCAGTCTTATTTCAAAAATAGAGATAATACCATCATTTTAAAATCAGTATCAGAAGTAATGAGACTATACATACCTACCACCTAATTGCCTTAAAATGATAACCATTATTATTAAAATGATACAGGCCACTTATGCCAAGTATTCAGCAAATGTGAGGTGCAAGAGTGGATACAGCTTTTGGCCCCTTCAGTTTCATAAAAAGCATATACAAGTACAATGCTGTCAGGCTTCCCAACACTGATGTGAGGTAAGTAAACGTAGTACTCATATTTCCATGTCACCAAAGCAGAGATGTAGCCTGAGAAAGAGTTACCTGCCCAAAACATATAGTAAGTCAGTGCCTCAGATGAGACTAGAACTCAGCCTTCACATGTTATATTAAATGAAACACATTTTAGAAAACAAGCCTATCTAAAACGGTATGGCGTCCACTCACTTGCACTAAGTTGGCACTTCTATGAAGAACACTCTGATGCCTCAGTGGTGGGTATGGTGTGGAGACACACATGGGAAGAGGTGCAATCCTATACCTCTGAATCACACATTGTAAACCAACGTTACCACAATAAAAAAAAACACATACTTATTTTACAAGAAAATGGATCTATAAGGTCTGGTTTCCCAATATAAAGTAGAGCCTTGCAAATAAGAATGCAGATTTAAGGGATAGATCTTTTTGCTTTGGGAAAGTGTAATTCAGATGCTGTCATACCGTTCTTCCTGAGGCCTCCAGTAACTTCACACTGCACCATCCCTGCCCCACTCCCCCATGAGATCACTCATCTTTTCAGTCTTCCTCTACCTGGCCTGGATCCTGCCCACCTTTCTTGTCACCGACTTCATTTAATTCATTATATCAAGTCACATTGGGTGTATGTTCCTCAGACTTAACATGAGTGCCTCAGGGCCTTTGCATTTTCTGTTTCCTCTCTGAGGAGTCCTCATTCCCTATCTTTTCTTTATAAACTTTTTGTTAGTGTCAAGACCTTCCAAGTCTACCCTATTTAGTATTGGCTCTCTATTGTTTATACTCTCTTTCATCATCAATGTACTCTAAAATAATATCACAATAAAATTTTTATTTGTTCTTTGGATCCTCCCACCCATGAAAACATATTACTGTCCACGAGAACTGACAGAGACCTTCCCGACCTTTCTTCATGCTCCAGCTCCACATCTTAAAAGTACCTGGGATATAGTAGGTGCTTAGTAAACATTTGCGAAATGGATGAATGAATAATTTTCTTTCATTACCAGTATCATCATATAAGGCCTCCTATGCATTTGTAGTCTAGACTGAGAGAACATCCTTGAAACTAAAAACAGTAGTCCCCAAAATTAGAACTCATAGGAAGAAGTGAGCCAACACTAAATTTCATTCTTATGTCTTTGAGAACAAAGGAGTACTGTTTTTATTAGTATCCAATGAAAGCTGAGTCTTTTGGCAAAGGGGACTGTTAAGAGACACTCCCTTCAATTGGGTTAAGGGGTCACACATGCTTTTCTCCAACTTAGAGCTTAACTCTGTTCTGGTTTCAATCTGGAGATTTTATCTAACAACCTGCATGTCACTGCTTATGGTGGACTTGCTCTGTTGCCAGAGCATTTACTCAGATAAAACCATATAAACAGAAATTATGCATTGAGAGGGAGAGACCAGGTCTTCAATGTAGTTTAATTTCCAGGATTAACTTTAAAATGATCCTGAAACTTCTTTTCTAATGCCACAATACCTCCTCCACTTAAAAGTTAAAAATTTTGGAAATTGATTGAGTTAGTAATGACAAACACACATTCTTCCCAAGCAGGAGGATGAAAAGATTCTATTCCTATCCTCCTGAATTTTCCTCTTAATAAAATGAGATAATAACAGCATCCATCCAGTCTGGAAACATGACTTCATAAAAGGCTAGCAAAACATAAATCCCTATTGCCTCCTTTTACCTTAATTTTAGAAAGCAAAGTGGAAGAGACGCAATCAAATTTATGCTGCGGTGATCCTCTCATACTGGTAAGTGAGCACCATCTGAAAAGTCAGGATTGGAAATCCATTTCCTCCTTGGATCTCTGGTGGTTGATATGCAAGTAAAGTCAATCCAGGCACAAATGCCATGATCCCTCCCAGTAAATTCCATTTTCCCCGCTCTCATTCTAAAAAGCTGAGTCAGATTCCCCTTTATCAGATGCCACACAGGAAGTTTCAGAAAGCAGGGTTTAGATTGAATATATCTAATTATGTCAAATCTGATAACAGCGTAATTTACTGAAGAGCAAAATGCTTATTGAATGTGAGGATATTTCTATTACAAAAATGTAGACTATAAAATCAGCCTCATTCTTAAAACTCAGATTCATGACATGAAAAAAATTATAGGCAAAGTGTCCAAGTTAGTGCTCAGAACCGAGATTGCCTCAATTTATGTAACAATCTCTCTTTGGTCTTAACCAATGAGGACTGATGCTTATATAGCAGTTGTATTCTACCCTTTCCTATTTATGGGTCTGTTCCTTGATGCCCTAGGACCCCTTCCTCGATATCTTCAGGATTAGCATCTATGGATTTCCATTTGGTGCTTATCATCACAGAGGAGGGTTAGCCATACACTGAATAGCTGAATTTGGGGAAAAATCTCTAGGGGAGGAAGAGTGTGCACTAAAAAAAGTAGATTCATGAACTGTGGTAGACTGTAAATATTGAAATGGATTTTAACAGAGACTGAGAGAAAGCTATATAAAGGCACTTCACAGTAATTAATTGAGCTTCTCCTAGTTCTAAATTGAGAAAAAGACAAAAATCAATAATTTCAAATGTGTCATACTTATTGACACTAATGAAACCTCCTGAATAAGCATTTAATGCAACTCCGACACTATTTTAAATTTACCTTCTTCACTGAGTGAACATTGCAAGGTCAGGTCAGCTCCCCTGAGCTTCACAGAAGTGATGCTATCAAATAGACAGGACTTTGTTCATGCTGTATATGGAGCCCTTTAGAGAGTTGCTGAGCTGTCCACGGTGCTGAAAAAGCAGCTCTTTCCCCTTTGGTTCAGTAGGACACACCCATGCAAAAATGACACAGTACTTCATGGTATAACCCACACTTCCATGATTATTTAAAAATATATATAGACTCTCCTAATATGCTGGTTCCCTAAAAAACATGGTTTGGTTTGACTATGTTATCTCAAGCAATTCTCCATTTTACTCTTTGTATTTTCAGACCTTAGTAACCACACCAAGTTTTATTATAATTTCCCCATGTTTGCATTTTCCTTGATACTGTAAAATTCTATCTCTCTAAATAGGCTGTAAATTCAACAGCTATGGAAATATGAATAGACTTGTTATAATCCTTTAATTCAAAGTTAGGATTCATAATTTATTAGCTGGGTAACTTGTTAACTCTCTGTGTCTTAGTTTCTTCACCTATGAAAAGAGGGGATTACCACCCAGTTGCTAAGTTTTTGTGAAGGCTAACAGCAGTGGTATATTTCAAAGTGTTTTGAAAACTGTAACATGTTATCAAATTGCAAGCATTCATCATATTGATAAATTGTTTTGCTGTCACATATGGTAAGCTATTGTTGACACAGTATTCACAAAGTTTTTGTTGTCTCCTTTTATTCAGAACAGGCCTATGCAAATTAAGAAATAATCTCATACCCAGGAAACCTTAAAAGCTTATCAATTTAAGGAGAGACTGATTTGGAAGATGGCAGAGAATGTTGGTAACTGAAATTCAGACCCCATTAAATAATTCAAACATTAATATCCAAACTCTTGATCATTTTTTGGTTCATCATCATTTCCATCTTTCCAGTACAGAGCGTTTATTGAAAAAAAATGCCCCACTCAGCACGCAACATATCCATAGAAGATCTATTTTAATCTGGACACTAAATTTTGCAAGGAAAGTAATTAATTTGGTAGTGATTAAATAACCTTCCCAAGACAACAAAGAATGGCAGAACCAAAATTTGAAGTATGGTTATTCTGAATCCTAAACATTTTCTTAACTGTCTTGTCCATAGTCCCCTATGTCTGAATGGGTCCTTTGTATGTGGTTTAACTTAAAAACTGCCTGGAGCAGAACTTCTGAGAGCATATTATCTAATACATTAGAACAAAATGAAAGCAAGTTCTTTGAAGAGCATGGAAGTAAAGGGAAATTTGCTGTCTTCTTTACCGTGTGAATTCTAACCCAAGCTAAATCTCCTAGATTACATAATGCAGAGAATCACAAAGGAAATAAACTCCTGGAATCACAAGTGTACCAATGTACAATTGACTAATCTAGCACCCCCTAAAATACTTAGAATTTTTTCTCTGCTTCATAAAGGGATTCGTATAAAATGTATTTTGGTTGGAGGTTTATTTCTTTGCTGAGAACTCACATCTCAGCAGCTTTAACAACTACATTATCTTACATTGCATTTGTTGGGCAATTCCTTATCTATTTAAATCCTTTCCATTCTTAAAGATCCTGTTGACATATTCTTCTTTCCCATGAATATCCACAAATGGCTCCGACTTAGAGTAATTTATTCCTTCTCTGTATTAACATGACTTCTGCCTACACCGAACATTTCTCAACAAATTACCTATTGTTCTGGGATGTCCATCTATTTTCTCATACAGTTTATTAACATATATATTAATAAGGTATAATTATTAACAGAGTTATATACCTTATATCTCAATCTTACTGGAGATTGACTAATAGTAGGTGCATTATAACTGTTTGAATTGAATTTAGCATATACTACATTTCAATGTAATTGCTTTCTCCCCATCCTTCTCCCCGTTAAGGCAGGGATAGTCTTTAGTTATTTCATACTAACTATTTTATCCTTGGTGCCAAGTACATCATAGGTAAACAATGGAATAAATGAAGGAATGAATAAATGAGCTAGCTGAATTCACAGGGATTATTATCCTACACTAAATGCCCACACTCTCATCTATACCCCAACAGCTTTTGACAGGAAATTTCAAATCTACTTCACATAGATAAACTATGCCCCTAAATGAATTTATTTTATTTGACACAATAATCACCTTCAAAGAACCATAGGAGATTTGTGTTTGGAAATGGTGTTTATTAAAAAAATAAAAGGTAGGGCCTCCTCGGTGGCGCAGCGGTTAAGCGCTGCGCTGTGGAGCTGTCGGCAGCGGTGACGCGAGTTCGACACCCGGCCAGGGAGAATCCCACATGGCGCGGCAGACCTCTCCTGCCTCGCCCGCTGCTCCCCTCAGCAGTGTATTTCTGATCTGCCTGTTCTGCTACCCGCTCTGTCTCTGGTGAACCCTCTCGCCGCCCCATGCCTCTGGCCTGTACCCCAGCTTGTACGTATAAATAAAAAAAAAAAAATAAATCTTTAAAAAAAAAATAAAAAAATAAAAGGTAGCATGAATCATAAAAACTCACATGGGAATAAAAGGGAAAGGGCACCCTGAGTACATTAATTACTTGATAAATGTTTTATGTCAAGAAAATATTGAGGTATTGCATTTTAGCAGGAGATGGAATTTATATGAAAAGAATTTTTTTCCTTTTCAAGTGTGTACAAGTTGCCTCAACTCCTTATCTCTACATATGGAGACAGAGGAATGAACAAAACACACATGGTTCTGCCCTCATAGAACCTACATTCGAAAAATGAGGAACTAAAGAAAAGCTCTTGAATTCATTATACACTAAGGAACAAAAAAGAATCAAGTCCTGGACTCTGCCTCTCTGCTAATACTGAGTGCAGAACAGATGACACAAGCAGTTAATCTTATTTAATAAATCCTTTAATTCTCTTGGTAAATAATGGGAGAGCAAGGGGATCATGGAGAAAGAGGATCCAGAAACAGGCTTTAATTCTTTTTTCCATTTTCTTCCTCTACTCTTAAATAGAAAGACTAAGAGAGTTTTTTAAGAGGGAGCAATCTCTGCCTTGCTTAGGGGAAACAGAATTAGCAGTCTCCATGGATATATCTGGAGAGAGAGAGAGAGAGAGAGAGAGAGAGAGAGAGAGAGAGAGAGAGAGAGTGTGTTTGTGTGTGTGTGTATTTATGTGATATGTAATAGTTAAAAATGTATTCTTTCATGGTGGATGTCCTGGCCCCTGCAGTGGCTACATTTTAAAGAGGTTAGAAGCGACCCTCTTTTGCAAGGATTTTGCTTATTTCCATGGATTTTACCATCCTTGATGCACATCCTCTATTCAAAGATTTATTCCCCTTTTCTTTGTCATGATGGCATTTTCTAGTATTCCTTCAAGTTAAGTATTATCTTTTTGTCTTAAACAAGACATTTTCTTGCAGTTTTATATAGAATGTTCCAATTAATACCATGTGCAGAACCATCCATCATAAAGGAGAAAAGTGCGTATCAAGGACCAAGTCAATGGGACAAACCAGAATCAGACTTAGGTATGTTGCTTTAAAAACGTTCCTTATTTATAAATGGCTTAATTGCATTAAGTGCCAAAGAATGTACTGCTTTCTTTGTAATGAGTTTTTATGGTCTTAGTCTTCAGAAGCTCAGATTCCATCTGTGACAGCAGACTGTTGTAGAACTCAGCTATTAATAGCTGCTGGTACACACTTACTCAGAGCTAAAAGGCCCAGGGCTGCGGACACAGCCAGATGGAGATTATACCAGAGGGTGACTGTACGGACAATAAGATGATCTATTTTTTTCTTCCAACACAAAACAGATAAGACTAAGACCACGGCAATCTTGTTTGATCACAAGCCAAACTGAGGAAAATTTTATTCTTCTGGAATTCTCAGATCTGGTTCTAAATCTCGTGTGATTTATTACTGTTCTTGTTGTTCAAATAACTCCTCACACAAGTTACAAAGACAAAAACATCTAGATGGGTTAATAACCCTGATGGAGTAAAATGAGATCCTGATACTGAAAGTTAGGAAAGAAGAAACTTGGCCATTAGTCAAGGGAAAAAAAATACTTTGATATTGGACAGTCTTCTGCATCAGAAATATTTTCCCTAGCAAAGAAAAGTAACAACATATGAACTGTAAAACATGGTAGACATTTCTTTATAAGAAAAGACCCTGACCATCCCCCCTCTCCCCATTAACCCTGTTTAAAGTGATTTAGCATGATCATCTCAGTCATCTTTATTCTAATGAGAGTAAGAAAAATTCACCGCAAGAGAAGAGGCAGTGTGGCTGCCGGACCTTGTCAAGACAAGCGTTTTGGGACAAAGTTACATGAACATGAGGCCTTCTTTGGTTTAAAAAAAAAATTTTAATACCCTGTCTGATAAATAGGGGCGAAACTTTTTTGATATGTGATTCATCACAAAAAAAATAGTTAAATTATATTTTTGTGGGTGTACCTTTGTAGGTTGCATAAAATGTGGTTTTATGTTTTTTAAGCATAGACATATTAATGGGAATGCTTGTGTGTGACAGAAAATATTAAAATTTGAGCAAATGATCAGCATACCTTCTTGTTTTGTCTGACACATGAATAAAATTACATTGTTCTTGTGAAGCCAAGAGAAGATAAAGGCAAGAGGGGCCCCTTAGCTAAGATGCTGGGGCATAATGGGAACTCAGCTCTCACACTAAGGGGAAATTCCCAGCAAAAAAAAGCCTGGTGTGCTAAGTACTGGCAACCTATTTCACAGAGATATACACAAACAGTCCTGAAAATAAAACAAAGGAAAACTATAAAAAAGAGGCATGGTAAAAGTTTCAAATAAATGAGTGAGGAATCTGGGATGTCTCAAACCATGGAAAGATCCAGGATCTACTCAATGAAGCCCCGTTTATTCATCTACCTATCCTTCCTTACTTCATAGGGAGGTGTTCTTTTTCAAATAAAACCTAGACTAGAACTAGAAAAGTAGTCTAAAACTGTGACAATCCACTTTTATTACAGGCTGGCTGGTTAGTAGTTCAGGTTCTAGAGTCATACTTCAGAGTTTTATTCTGCATCATACTAGTTGCAAAAAGATGTTCAACTTTCTTACATAAGCCTCTTATTTCTCATCACTAAAATAGCTACAATAAGCATACTTACCTTATAGGGTTGTGATATACAGATTATAAGATGTTCTATGCAAAACATATAGGCCTCAAACATAGTCAACATTCAATAGAAGTGTTTCATCCTCTTTTTAATTATTTATTTCTATTTTAGTTTTAAAACTACTACATGAACAGAGATTTTAAAAGAAAGATCTGGTTTGAATTCTGGTTGGTAGACTTTGATCAATAGTCTTTAGCTTACTCATTTGTCAAATGGAGCTAATTATATTTACCTTACGGGATTATGAGAACTAAATTAGATAACTCAAGTCATATGTTTAACCCACTATCTGACACAGGGTAGCTCCTGTATGGAAATCAGCTATCATAATACATAATCATAATTATACCCGCTCAATAAAGCTGATGTGACACTTCAATGTAATAATGTATGTAAAGCACAAAGGCAGCATCTGAACTATAACAAATACAGGTTCTCCTTCCTCCAACCTAGTTAGCCAGGCTGCATGTATCATGTATTATAATGAACCAATGATACCTTCTGGATATCAGCTTCAATATCTATTGTCCCCAAGGTCATTAGGTGACTTGCTACCATACTATCAATTCACAAGACGATCGAGGTGTATGCATTACATGCTCTCTGCAAACTAGGTGGGGGATACAGCCATCCTCATTGTCATGCTTTAGTTAATACCAGAGAGCCAACTCCTTAAAGACAATTTCCAGATACATCCAGCAGATACTTCACAGACTGCGTTTGCTTCTTTATTTTCAGTGTCATCATTTTTTAAATTTCCACATCGGCTTGTCCCTTTTAAATGCTTGTTGAAAGCTCATGGCCCAAGAGAAGCCCTTATACGTGTGTACAGTCTGGAGCTTTGAGTGGGCACATTCTACAAGGGTTTGCACTGGCATTCCTAGGTGGCAGGGAGATTTTGCTATGATACTTTCCTTCTCATGGAATGCTCATTAAGTAGTTATTATGGCATCGTTGTCTTCAAGCCTTTCAGCAGTCACAGCAAGAGCTCCAGCTAGGATCTGGTTGACCCATGTCCCCAGGCTGCCTTGAGACAAACCTGTCTGCGCCGTGACACCCATCCCACAGCCTGGCCATGGAAAAAGGGCTTCTCCCACCCCGACTCTGCCTTCACGGTGACAAGGCAGTGTCTGACTTCAGGGCACTCAACGGTTGTGAAATCTTGACACCTCACCTACTTCGGAATGACATGTTGAAACAGTGTGTCCATTCTCTGAGGTATTTTCATATTAAGCTCTAGTGAATGGGAAGAAATGAGATGGGCCAGAGAGGGCTCTGCAGGCACATCCTTCTCACCCTCTCTCTTCTACTGCCTCTCCCACCCTGCTCTAGACCCCTTTTCTTCCCTCTCCCTCTTTTCTCTCCTTCTTCCCTCTCTCATTCTCTCTCTTTTTCACACCCGCCCCCCACACATCTCTTTCTCTCCTTCCCATCCTCCCCCTAGCAGCACAGCTGACAACCTCAAACATTTATTAATATCGATCCTCTTGTCTTCTAACAATCAATAGCAGACATCCAAAGAACCAAATAATACTCAATGTGCGGAGCTGTATTTATTTTCACATAATACTGCAGGGAAATTAGAGATGACTCATTACAGGGATTAGCTTCTGTCTTTAAGATTGAAAAATGTCTGCCACTTCTACACACATTCCAGGATTTTACCTAATATGGCACTAAAATAGCCCTGGCAAAATGCTTTTACCATTTCTCTGGTTACAATAATCTATGGTTTCATTAGTTCCTTGGTAAAATATAATTTATGATATCTAGAATTTTGAAAGGCATAGTTGTTATCTTAGTAAATTACTTGCTTTCCAAGAATAGAAACAGCTAACATTTATTGAGGGTGTGTGAAGCATGAGGCAGGTCTTAGGTGTTTCATATGTAATCCAGCACCTTCCAGAATAAGTCTATGGAGGTAAGTCTCATTATTATTCTTCCTGTTTTATGGAGATGAGGACACTGACATTTTGATAGCATGGGTAAGTTCATTAAGGTTATAATTAATTAGTGGCAGAATTAGAATTTAGAATTGCTCTGTCTGAATTGCAGGCCAAAAGTTTTAACCACTGCTTCACACTACCTTTCTTATTGAACTAAATTATTTTAAACTGTTTTTGTTCTGGTTTAGCTATACATATTCTAATTGTGTCAACTTGTTTAACATCATTATTCAGGTTTCTTTCAACATTAAGGCTTTTACCTCTAATTAGTGATGTAATATGGTTTTTCCCTATGAAAAATCATAAACCTTTATAATTTTTCAGAAAGGTCAAATTCTGATTTGTATTCTAAACCAGTTTCAAAAATCAGAATAAAAGATAACCTCAAATTTTGGTCAGGATTATTTGTGTATTTGTAGTTGAACTCTAGCAGAAAAATTGAATGCCTAATAATTCAAAGTAGCGTTATATATTAGATATATTTGGAGAAAAAGGTAACTGTAAAATGCTCTTCACAAACATAATAAAAACTGTGAAATGTAGCCCAATCAAACCAAAATTTCAGAGGCTGACTTTTTCTGACTCTCTGTTCATCCTGGCTCTCAGTGGACCACACTGAAGCTGAGCTGGAATGGCCACTGCTTCACACCCATCCTTTTCCTCAGCATCCCAAACAGAGAATCAGAACGCTTTATAAAACCTCACTAGTGCGTATCCCAGTCCTTGTAGATTGGCTGAGGAGACAGAAGTACAGAGAGGTGGTGACCTGGCAAAGCCCGGCCAGCCCCAGGTCCCAGTGCCAGCTCTATGCTTTTTCCACCACCCCATACTCACTCTTCAGGTTAGATTGTACAGTACTGATGACCTGAACAAGGTTCATCATTCATGAATAGGACTAACAAATTCCCCCCCTCCTTTGAATGTCACTAACTAGAAAAGGCTTGATTGTAAAGAAAATAGATGATGTAATTCTGCATCAAAGACATTCTGTATATTATGTTAATTATAGCCTAATGACCTGAGTTGGAGTCCCAGGCTCCACTACCTGTAAGCTGTGCAATCTTAGATAAATTACAGAAATTCCTTATTCCATTTCTATGCCTGGGTAAAAAGGTGATGATCATACCATCAACCTATTTGAGTTGTTTGTGACATATAAGTACAATAATTCATATTTTATACTCAATAGCAGGTCTAACACATAAAAAATAGCCAAAATTAGTTTTATTGTCATTATTCTTTGCTAAATTGTGACAGAGAATTCACGATGAGGTCTACAAGAAGTAATTTTGCTCTCTGCCTATCAGCTGCCAACAAGCCCCCCCAGTAAATAAATCACATGTTAATTGCTCTAATGGATAAAAATATCCTAAATTACTCCCCTCCTTTACCATACACATATCCCCCATAGATATGGAACATAAATTCCTGTAAAACCATTCACATTTGAGTAAAACCATGAACATTTTTATAAGTGGCCCACCCCAAACTTTTCAAGGCTCACCACTGGAAAATGTCTCTGGCTAATGTGCTAAGAACAGCCTATCCTTAACCATGTGGTAGTGATGCACTAGCAAGTGTCCTATATAGAGCTATTGAAGTCCATGGCAAGAATTGCATTTATTTTCTTCTTTTAAGGTGCTGAGCTAAAATGAGACTTGATACTATTCCAAATAATAGCTAACTGGATGCCACTCATCGTTCATCGTTTGGATAGTTGAGTCGACTCTGGTCAGCAGCTAGAAGAATGTTCTATGCCTGCTTTCCTGAGATACATCATTTAGAGACACATGTTCTCCCACCTGTGGACTCCTATCTTTCAGGGAGGTAGGTGCCTTGAAGTTTCTGTGACTTTGCTTAATGAATGACAGTCACATCTGTGCTGTTTGCAAGATAAACATTTGTGGGACTCTGAGCACTGTTCTTTATAGAATGAAGTCGTTGCTAAAGGTCACAGAGATAGTTGCAGACACAGTTGTAGTATTACAATAAGTTGATAGGCTTCCGGTTAGACCTTCATTATGCAATTGGCACAACAATGTTTTGGTGAGGCTGACTTTTTGACCATTTGGCGTCACTGAATTTGCCTTCTGCATGAAAGACACTGGGAGACTATGAAACTTTGAAGAAAACAAAGTATCAGAACAGTTTTCCATTCATTCATTAATTCCTGTCCATTCCAATGCCATCATGTATTCACATCCTCTCCATTCATCCATCCAACCACTTCTGAACCATCCATTCATCCATCTATCCATTCAACAAATACACATTGAACACTTGATGTTAGGTGCTATGACAACAAATAGCACAATCAATAATAATGGTAAATAGTATCCCAGAGGAATTTACAATTTTGAAGTGAAAACATTCCATCTATGACAAGTATAATATGTTAGATAGTCACTTGAAGGATAGGAGATGAACATGCTGCAGCTGTAAAGTGGACAGCAAAAACTAGAATGGCACTATCCAATGGAAAGAAGTGTAAGCCACATATGTAGTTTGACATTTTCTAGTAGCCACATTAAAGTGTAAAAGAAACAGAAGAAATATTAGTCTTCATTAATTTTACATAATAACTATACTACATTAAAGTATAATGGAAAATTAATATTATCTCTTGTTATTTTATATACTTATTTTATCCCATCTATCCAAAATATTATTACCACATATAATCAGTATGAAAACATTACTTGAAATAGTTTGCATTTTTGTTCTAACTTTTTGAAGTCTGGTGTGTATTTTATCCTCATTGCATATTGCAAATGAAATAGCCATATTTGAAGTGCACAATGGCCACAGTGGTGACCTTACTGGATAGTCATCTAGAAAGTTCAAATGAGGAAACAATTACTTTTATAACAGAGGAAAATGGAGTCATGGAAGCTGACATATGAGGGACCTGGATCTCTGAGCGGATGGCCAGGGTGCGCTTGCTCCCTCCACACACTGCACACTGTGGATACTGTCATCCTCAGCATATAAGCTCCTGGCAAGAAGGTTCTGTTTCTATCCCTAACAGTGAGCCTCCATGTGCAGCCTGCTGTTAAAGTCTTTATCTATTGAATAAATATGTGAAAGAAAAATAAAAATAGCCACCTACCACTTGTCAGATGCTGTGTTGGTATTTTGCATACATTCTAATACTTCTAACAAATTTGCATAGAGTCATTGACATTTCCATTTTATAGGGGAGGAAACTAAAGCAGAGATTAGTAAAGTGATTTCCCATGACCACAGAGCTAGAAAGAAAAGAAAGAGGGAGGAATGTGCAGACAGACAAAACAAAAAAGAATATAGAGGGATGGGGGTGGACTAGTTCCAAGGGTGAGGCAGAGCACAGAATTAAGGTGAATGTGAGAACAGGGTCCAGGATGTGTGATGTGCCTCTGCCATACCCCATAGTGTTACCATGTTATCTGTCAATTGTTAATGTACTAATGATTAACATAAACTAGTGTACCTAATAAATCCTGATATCCATTGACTTTCTCTTTTGTCACTCCTACTAAGGTTTCCTTGAAATAAGAAATAAAAACAAATTTCTAGCTTCCAAAGGCAAAGGTCATTTTGGAAATTGAGTATCAGAGAGACTTTATTCAGAGGAGTATGGAGGTTTAGCCCTATCCCTATCAGTATACCCTCTTCACAACTATGTGTCTTGGTGTGAGTCCCATTACATTTAGAGCTAAATGAACACTTCTCCAAAGAAGACATACAGATGGCCAACAGGTACATGAGAAAATGCTCATCATCACTTATCATGAGGGAAATGCAAATCAGAACTACAATGAGATACCATCTCCTATCTGTGAGAATGGTCTGTGTCAAGAGGACCAGAAACAACGTATGGGTAAGGGTGTGGAGAAAAAAAAAACACCACCTCCATACACTGCTGGTGGGAATGTAGACTGTTCCAGCCCTAACAGAAAACAGCATGGAGGTTTCTCAAAATATTAAAAAATAGATCTTCCATGTGATCCAGCAATTCCACTCCTAGGCATCTACCTGAAGAATGTAAAAACAGTAATTTGAAGGGGCATATACACTCCTGTGTTCAATGTAGCCTTATTTACGATAAATAAGTGTCTATCAACAGATGACTGGATTAAGGAAATGTGGTATATATTCACAGTGGAATACTACTCAGTTATTAAAAAAGATGAACTCTTGCCATTACAACATGGATAGAACTGGAAAAGATCATGTTAACCAATATAAGACAAAAGAAAAAGAAAAATACTGAAAAACTTCATTTATATATGGAATATAGAGAAATAAAACAAAGAGTCAGACAGAACCAAACCTGTAACAACCCTAGAAGCCTGACTGTAGAATTGAGGCTAACAGAGGGAGAGGGGAAGGGTGGAAAACATGCTGTAGAGGTGACCAATGGACTGTGGCGGAGGACTGTGGGTACCTAGGTGGTGGGTGGGATGTGGAAATATACATCTGAAGAGGTGTGAGCCTATAACATAGTGTTATAAAACGATACTAACTCAATTAAAAAAATTAAAATTTTCAATTGAAAAATACACCATCTTCAACAATTCTCAAAATAACACCACCACCCTCTCTGTGGAAAGACCATCTCCCAAGTTTGTGCCTTTCATTTTCTGATAAACTGAACACCAGGAGGTTGTTCCATATGTTGATTTCAAGTCTCTCTCCCCATAACTTCCAGTTGAAGAGATAACTCTCAGCATGTTCTGCACATTACTCTTCTTTGGGCAGCTACCCTATCCCTTGTCTCTTTGATGCTGGTGGAATGGTAAGAAAGCAAGTATTATGCAGTACTCAAAAAAAATAGTGTATTCAAACTGGGACCTAAAATGTAGATGCAAGTTCCATAATATAAAAAAGCAGTTATTTCCCTCAGCTGGAGGTATCAGAAATAGAACTTGACCCTTAACACTTGTTATTTTCTCATTTTTACCATAGCTTAGGAAAAATAGGACATTAAATCTGCTGACTCTGCTAAACAGCCATCAGTAACGTGGAGAGCCAGGATTCCATTATAAACAAATCTTCAAACCAGAACTATAAACCATGATAGAGTTCTAATGTGCTGACCTCTTGGCTATGTTTGGATAGTCACGCGCTCCCCACCTCGGAGGCGGAGGACCATAAAGATCATAGACTGAGCATGCTGTCACCATTTCTGCAACTTTATTCACCCTCCTTCCAAATGTTTATTTCTGCTTCCTTAGGGTCTTAGGAAGAGCATGTTCTAACAAGAGCATGTTCTGAGTTGTTGCCAGAAGTCAAGTTTATCTTTAGCATCATCTCTGGGCAACAAGCAGAGAGAGAGGAGAATGTCTGGGGCCAAATGTTGAAAAGTTGAGTCTTGTATAGCCTAAGCTGAAAGAGCAAAGTGCTAAAAGGAAAAGCTGATAATGTTGGGTCTGTTTTTCTCTCTAAGAATTCCTATTTAGAGGAGCGGTAGTAGTGGAAAGGGGATGGACTTCAAGTACCAGAGACTGTGGATTCAAACTCAGCCTTGATCAACTGCTGCCTGATTGAATACTTTTGGGTAAACTTCATTCCAAAACCATTTCGTTCTCTGGGTCTAACACTTGGCCCTCATCGAGTTTAAAGTCTAAGTAAATTAGTTATCTCTCTGAATCTGTTTTTACATCAAAAAGAAGAAAACACATTACTACTTGTCAACTCCTATGATGATTAAATGAGATAGCATTTGTAAAACTATGAAGCCCAAGCTTAGCAGTACAGTTATTGCTTAACAAATCTGTTTCCTTTGTTTGCAGAATGGCCAAATTAATGTCTCCTTTGAGTCAATTTGTGACTTAAAAGCACAGCTCGAGTACACAATCAAAAATGAAACCAACAGACATTTTCACAAATCAGACTGCAAATTCCTTAAGTTTTGGGGGAGGCTGATCAACAGTAAAAACCCAACTTCAAAAACCAGTTTCTGATTCTACCACTTCAAATAGTCCTGCTTTGACTCCAATCTGGTCTTACTGTGAAACAAATAACCAGTGAGTATGGTATGTACAGCCTAAAAGTAAGAGTTATGAATGATGCTGAAATACTAAAATTGTTTATCCAAAATTAGCTATTGATTGCCTGAAATGTGTGACACACTGTGATGGGGTTAGAGCAATAAAAGAAATGAAAGAACCCTGACTTAATGGAGCTACCTAAAATGTCACCCCTCAGGGCAGCTGCAACCAGAACAAACAAGGCAAGCATGGCATTAGACTGGCATTAGACAATAAATGGCCAAGTGCTATTTTGTGAGTATTAAAGTATGAACCAGAGTGTCTAATACAGGAACTCAGAAGAGATGACAAAATCAAGGAGGCTTTGGGGGGTGGGGTAGGATTGGGACTTGAGCTGAGACTTTTGAAGATTAGGACTATTCAAGTCTTCTTTCCATACATATGATAGAATACATCAAAATTCAGAACAGAAGCTGATGTATATTGAGTGGACCCATGAAAAATGGGGTTGTAGGGGAGGGAGGCCTTAGAGGTGCCAACTCATGAGCCGGTGAGATCCTCTTATAACTTCTCACTGGTCTTCAGAACCCAAAAGTTGCACATTCATGGATTCAACCAACCAACATCTGGAGTTCGTTGAATCCATGAATGTGGCACCCATGGGTAGAAAAGAAATCTGCATAAAGATGGACACATGCAGTTCAAACCAATGTTGTTCAAGCATCAACTGCAGTCCTTGTTCAATGGCTGCCTTACTCACTAATCCAAATGCTGCCTGGTTTTCTTCTCATCCAAAAGGCAACATGAACTACACCAGGGTAAAAGAGTTGGTTTAGAGATGGCTATAGTATTTTTAAAGTAGCTATTCAGTCCAACTGATTCTGCTTCCAAAAAAGAAAAGAATATTAACATTCAGGTTAAAGATGCTGATTTGCATTTTCTAATTGTGAGAATCCCGGCTCCTGCCCCCTAAACTTCCTGTTGGGCAAGAGGCAATCACAGCCCAGACAGCTAGTGCCGCCCCTCCTGCTAAGCAGAATAGAACCAGATCAGGCTAGTAATGAAGAGGTTTGATGTTAGAAAGCTTTTAAAATTCTAAATCCTATTTGGACTGGACCAGCTTCAGAGGTGAGCCTTCTGAGGCAGGGCTTAATTCACATTCTCTTGGCACATGACTCTGAAGCCAGAGCAAGCACACGCCATTGCTGGCACTGAATACAATCTGCGCCCCTGGAAGGACTGCACGGTCACGCCTCGGTTACCTTCTGCACGCTCATTCGCCTCAACTTTCTTCAGTCTTCTAGATTAAAAATGCTTGCTCAAAACTTGCAAGCTTACTGCAGATCTGAGACACACAGTCGGGGAGGGGAAGAGGGAGGCGGAGGGGGAGGGGGAGAGGTCAGAACAGGGGTGGGAAGAGCACGAGGGACTGTGGTGGGGGGCGAACCATGGGGTCTACATCTGACGGGGGAATCAGATACTGTCCAGAATGAACAACGACGAAAGAAAAGAAATTTGATCAAAAATAAAGAAAGAAAAAGAAAAATGTTTGTTCAGCCATCAGGGATGAACATAAGGAGAGATGAATTTCATAGGAACCTATGATCTCTCTGAAATTACATCGCCCACTGTATGTTTATGACTTTCTTAGCATTCCCCACCTGGGGAGCGAAGCTTTAGCTTTCAGCAGATTCTCAGAGGGCTTAAGAACCCTCCTGTCTCCTATTCCTGTTTGCTATGCCTCCCCCCAATTTAAGAAACTGCATCTTAAATCTAGAGCCAAATTTTTATTTATATCATTTCCAAATGGTAACACTTCAACTGTAACTAAGAGAGAAAATGACACACTTGAAAAAAAATATTTCAGTGTCTTATCTGCTAATAACCACTAAGTACTAACTCTAGGAAGATTTGACTCCTTAATCTAATTAGCAAATTAGATTAAAATAATGTTTAAATGCATATTTTTTTCTGTTCTAATATTTAAAAATTATTTAGTTGTCAGATTCTGGGAATGACCGGAGTTCTAAACCTGAGCTGTTCAACACACTCGCCACGAGTCACACGTAGACATGAGGCTCCCTTGACATGAGGCTCATCTGAATTGAGCGTGCCTTATGTGTCAAATACACACTGCATTTGAAGACAATATAAGAAAAAGAATATAAAATGGGTAAATCATAATTTTAATTTTCATTACATGTTGCAATGACAATTTCAATATATTAGATTCAACAAAATACATTATTAAAGTTACTTGCACCTGTTTAAAATGTTTTTAAGGTGGACTTTTGAAAATTAAAATTACATATGTATTTTATATTATATTTCTATGGGATGATGCTCAGTATTTCAAAGTTAATCTGATTTTTATGCTTCTGGCTTTTCAAAAATCTGTGATATAAATTGGGAGTGGGATATAGGTACAACTACCTGAAACTCTTAAAGTTGTCCTATGATTTTTCTTATTATTTCACGGAGATATTAGAAAATTATCCAGATATCACACATAATCTGTCAGACTTCTGGGCAAAGGAAAAAAAAAACCTCCATGAAGTTGGAGGATTGCCATTTCCCTATTGTTTACCTTCTAATTCTTTCATTCTACTTCTAGAGTCGGGTCCACCATCATCTTTCAGGAGTAAAAGTCTTCTATGTCACCTCCTAGTTTAGAACATGCCTGCAGTTTTCCACTGACCCCAAGATAGCGTTTAACTCCTTCACTGCCTGACCTAATGATGGCTCTACACACCTCTTCTCTTCTGCCCTCCTCACACTCCAGCCATTCTGATTTCATTCAGGTTCTGTGAAGGCGCCAGGCTTCCTTTGGCTTATTGGAGCTTGTTCCTCCTGCTACAGCCAACATCCATCACCCTCCTTTCATCTGATCAATTCCTAGTCTGTTCTGAGTTTAGGAATGTGAAGACCACTGTGTATGTAGGATTCCTGGGGAGGGCGCTCCTACCCCCACCACCATCATGCTGATAGAGGCATTATGAAATGCCAGGCTCGCGCTAAGCACTCCCAGGGTTACCCTGCTGAGTCTCATCACAAAGCTGTGAGAGACAGCAGCAGGTGTACCTGCTAGCGCAGCGTGCCAGGACTTGTTCTAGACATGGCCCAAGTATCACCCTCATGACAACTCCTTGAGGTAGGTACTCTTAGCTCCCCATGACTGATGAGGAACTGAAGCCCAGCTAGATTGCTAAGTCGCCCAATTCCAAAACTGGGGTGCTTGAGCTCCCGTAGTTTGACTTCACAGCTCATATACCTCAGGGCAGGTTTTACGTCACTTTAGAAAGGAGGGGAACAGAAAATAGATGAGAAGTGTTCAGGAAACTGCCCTGAGTGGACAAGTCAGGATTTGAAAGGCCAGTTAGGTATCCCATTATGTTCTGCCCCATGTGGTCCAGTCATTACATTTATGTTACAACTGCCTGTTCATTTCCTGGCTCTCCTCACTATAACCTTATTCCTTCATTGTAAAAATGTTTTATATTTACAAAAAAAAAAAAAAAAGAACCAAACAGGTAGGACAGAGAATGCCCATATATCTTTGCAGAATTTCCCCTTATTATGACTGTCATGTTAGTATGGTACATTTGACATAACTAATAAACTCATATGGATATATTATTAACTAAAGTTCACAGTTTAATTCACACTTCCTCAGCTTTTACCTAACATCCTCCGTATGTTCTAGGGTCGCTCTGGGGTATGCCATGACACTTAATTGTCCTGTCTCCTTAGGCTTCTCTGGGGTGTCACAGTTTCTCAGACTCTTTTACATTTGCTGATCTTGACATTTTTAGGACTACTCATCATGTTATAGGAGATAGCTCTATGGTCCTCTGTTAGAATTTGTCTGATGTTTTTCACACGATGAAAGACCAGAGCTAAGGTGCATTTTTGTCGCATCCTATCAGAAGTGTCTATTATCAGTCTGACCTGTGAGTGTTCACCTGGACTTGACACCTGCTGAATTCACGTTTCTCAGTGAATTCCTCTGAGATGTTCCTCCTCTGGCCCCTCCCTCCCTTTCCAAATTGAACTTTTACAAAGAAGTCACCATGTGCAGCCCGCACTTGAGGAGTGGCTTGCTGCCCACTTCCAATGGGCTCTATAACATGGGCTTTATAATATGGGCTTTATATAGCCTTAAGGCTATATAATATGCTCCTCAACCTATGTAATTTATCTGGAGTTCTGCATGGGAGATTTTTCTCTCATTTATTAGTTTACTCCTTAATTTGTACAATGGACTTATGGATATTTATTTTATGTTAGTGATGTAATTCAATATGACTTTTGTTGCTCAAAGTGTTCTACGTTAGCCATCGGTAGTGCTTTCAGGGGCTCCTGGGTCCCTCTGACAGATTCCCATCTATCTGGGTTTTTTTTCCTTTTTCTCTTCTAAGCACAGCATACATTGTGACACTGTTTGAGTCTAAAAGCTCATCTCCTGCATTTCCTTCCCCAGTCCTAGAATCTGACATCTCTCCAAAGGCTCCTGATTCCTTTTGCTGGAGAATGTTTTAGAAGTTGAGATCTGGATGCCGATTGTACTTGATAAACCTTTCTTCCAGGTTCTCTAGGTAGAAATGGAAAGAAATTGATGTGTGTCCACAAACCCGTGTATGTAACTATGTTTACTAATATTTCTATGTGTAGTCACGTGTGTCTATGTAATGTTAAATATGAGTTATCACTCATTGCCTCCAACTCTAACTCATTACACCACATGGATTTCTCTAACTTGATCCCCTTGCTTATCTGTAACTCTCATTCCAACAGTGAGAAATGACTGCAAGCTCTTCAAGGCGGCATTAATGCTGCATTTACTGCTGGATCCCAAAGATAGCACTTGGCACACACAACATATGAGTTGACTTACTGTTGATTTTACCCAACAATTTTGATTCTGGAAGGGACTACAGATAAATTTGCAAATGTTACCAAATATGGGTTTCAAAGACTAAAATCACAACAATTTATTAAGGCAACAGTACAAGAGGGTGTACTAACAAAGGTCTGATTTAAGTGTGTTTACTCAACTCTGTGAAGGGAAAATGACAGTAATACATCTACGCCATGCAAAAAGGATTCAGGCTTCCCTGAATAGGATTCGAGTGGCATAAAATGGTTTGTTTCTCCACAGCAATTTACATTTATTAAAATAGATAATAGGCATAATCATTGTCAAAATAGGGCTTCCACCCTGTACAATGTCTTAATATATTCTCAAAGTTCCTGACAAACAGGCACAAAGCCGTGGCAGATTAAGCTCTAAGTGGGGGGATCACTCTAATAGCACAGCAGAAAAACCAATCTCACACTTCTGGGAAGGGAAAGAAGCCTCTGAAAGTGAAGGGTAAGTACAAAGGGAAAGGTGCTAAAGTGATACATCAGCTGGAAGGGGTCCAGTGTGACACTATGCATTAATGATGCTAATTTATGTCTGGGAAAGTATGCATGCCTGACACACACAGAGGAAATTTGAAGAGGTCTATATTATACCACGGAGGAACTCATCTTGAATCTCTTGGAAAGGTTAGTGCTTTATACGGGGCTGCCTCACATGGGCATATATTATGTCGATTCTATGTCAGTTTCAGATGAGGAAATCACTTTTCTCCTTAAATCTATTCTGGACTATTTCCAGTCTGTCCTTATATTGCAGCCAGAATAATCTTCTTGGAAAATAAATTTGGTCACTCTTCCCCACATTTCAACATTTCAATCAATAAAGCCTTCATGTACCACACGATGTGCCTTTGAACTAATGATCATCCTCGGGAACCCAAATTACACAGGTCACCTTTCAGTTCTAGGAATCTAGGAATACACATTCACTACTACTTCTACCACTATCACTACTACTACTACAACCACTACAACTACTATTACTACCACCAAAACCACCACCACTGCTACTACTACTACCACTATCACTACTACTACTACTACCACCAACACCACTACTACTATTACTACCACCACTACCACCACTGCTATTACTACTGCTACTACCACTATCACTACTACTACTACTACCACCACTACCACTACTACTACTACATAATGCAATGCAGTTCTGCACCCTGGGTCCTCCGTCCATCTCTCCTTTAACAACGCTAACTCCTACAATGGCTTCATAACTTGGCCCAATCATCCCTGGCCAGGGCTAGTCCTCTTATTACATTCTCCTAGCACTACAAGCTGCTCGGATGCTTACCAGTTATGATTACATACTTATCTTTATATGCTTTGATTAGTATATTGTCCCAGAGGGCCCTGTTATTCCTTATTCTTGGCACCTAACCCCATGCCTGGCACACAATAAGTGCCCAATAAATATCTATTGAATGAATGAATGAAAAAATGATGATACCATCATCCACCATATATTATTCAGGCTTTCCTGAACATTAAAGCTCCTCTTTGGATTCTAAAGAATATGACATTTTATACCAGAAATTTGGTATTAGTGTGTTTAATTAAATTTGATTTAAGCCTTGTGATGAGTGTAAGAAACATTGCCACTGGGCTTTAGTAGTTCCCAAAGAAATAGGAGGTCCCCATTTATCACATTGATCATGAACATGTTGTAAAGGATTTTACATGAAAGTGGCATTAAAAAGCAATGCTATTGCAGAAGATGTCATCTGTGGTGCTGAAGATTGGTTAGCCCTGATCATCATCCCAATCTTCAAGATCATTGCTGTCAATATTGCTATATTTCTCAATATCCCAAATGCTACTCTCAGTTTTTAAGCTCTAGTCATTGTGCCTGTAATCAACAACTATTTACTGAGCTACTGAGCATTTTTATTATATAGCAAGCACTGGGTTAGACCTGAGCAAGTGACACAGGTATTTAGTCTCAGGTGGAGGTACCGCCGACATGGACTGACAGCCTTTTCAGATTAGCAGGTGATCGGTGCTGATTAGGAAAGAAGTCACTTTCCATGTGAGATTGTTCTATTTCACAAGCTTTGTGATCAGAAGGCCTCACTGGGATAACTTATATCATTATTACTCCCTGATATCAAATAGATCACAGTGTCTGCACTTGATGAAGGATTAAAGGATTTTATGTTTTAATGTCATGGTCTCCCATAAGGATTTAAATGTATTCACTTCCATGGATTAAATAAAAGTCTACACAAAACACAAGGTATATCTTTTCTAAAGAATCACTATAATCCCACAAAATCTTCATTGCCAGTTTTGACATACTCCCAGGGATCAAAGTGCCTTGTATCTCGAAGATGCCTATCTCCGCAGAATATCTGTCTCATGCCAAGAGGCTTCGTTTGGTTTTAGTGAGTAGTGATACATAAAGCAAGGAACAGTTGTGGCACAGAACATCTTACAGACATCATTGGAAAGACTGCAAATTTTGCAAAGTTGAGTCAAGACTCTTGATAACTATCATAAACCTGAAGGTCTGGGATAGGGTTTAGGACATCGCTGACCCCCAATAATTATGTGTTACCTGTTTGCTGAATGAATGAGGGAACGAGACAGTTGAAACATGGGACCAGAGTGGAGTTCAAAGAGAAAAATTAAAATTCGAGTGGCTTGCTATTAAGAGGAAAAGCCACAGAGGAAGGTCACCAGGACTAGGATTCTTTCGTTCCCTTTTGAGGAGGCATCATGAAGCTGGGAGAATCTCGGGAACGGACAGCCCACTTGCCGCAATTCCCCACGAATGCTCCTGCCTACCATCTCCAGTGGAGAAGAACAATCAGCAGATTGATAAATTCTTCTGCTTACGCTCCAGAACAAATAAACTAATTGCATCTTTGTTTTTAACCTAACAAATCATAGCTTGATTACAGATCATTAGTGACCACTAATACATGAAATTGTTCTCATCTCACTGGTGTGTCTGAATTACAGTCTTGCCTTTTCCACTAGCTCAATCAAGCTTCCACAGGGAAACCCCCCTTATGGGGCCTCAAGCGGGACTTAAACAAACTAACAATTAGCCTCTGGAATTGAACTAAGATGCAGAAATATTCATTATTTTGGTTCATTGTTGATTTCCCTACTATAGAACCAGCCATTCTCTTTGTGCTGAAGACACGCTCTTTGTGCCTAGTAGGACACTCGCTGGACTCTGCACATCCTTAATTATTCCCAGTGACTCTGACGTGCTGGCTGGCAGCGCGGACCTGCTTCTGTGATAGTAACGGCCCTACATTCACAACACAATGGCTGATTAGACTCCAGATGAATGCAAGGACAATGTTGGGGAATGTTAGAAATATCAAGGTAACAGAAACAGTCTAATTGGTAAAAAAAAAGTAGAGGGAGGCTAAAGGAAATAGGTACTCGGGGAAACCGGGTAACTGAGAATTTTTTGAAGTCCATTTGGGACTCTGACTCATCCAGAGGAGCCGGGAAGATTCTTGAGAGGTGCTGGATAATTGCCAAGCCTCCATATAGTTTCATGCTGAGCAGTCATGGAGGGGCGCAGAGTGATTAACAGAGATTAACGATCTCAGAAATGTTTGAGGACTTTCTAACACAGCAACTGCCATTTGGGAGCGGTCTATGGTCCATCTTATCTAATGTGCTGTTGTTTTCAGAACTGTCCCCCAGGGAACACCCCTTTTGACTATTGACATGCTGAGACCAGAGAATCAGAGGAGTTGCTGACAAGGCAGGTAATGGCAGCCCATATTCGTCTGAGATTACCTTTACGTTTTCCTCTAGGTTTGCTACCCAACACTCAAGCCTGAACTCAACATGTGTGATGGCAGCACAGAGCTGCATACAAGTGAAAACGTTCCTTCAAACAAGCTGTTCTGTCATCTATCAGCCCTGTGAAGAAGTAGATTATCAATAACATAGTAATGGTGGAAAATGCAGGCTCTCGGGCCAACTTCTCTGTTTGGAAAGAGCCAACTTATCTGTTTGGCTTTTCTATTAACTAGCTGTGTGACCTTGAACAAATGACTTAATCCTTCTAAACTTCATTTTTCTCATCTGTCAAACAGAGCTAATAATGGTACCTGCCTCATAAGGGGGCTATAAGACGCTAATAGGTAACGAAGGCAAGGAAAGTGGTTAGTATCCTGCCTGGCACACAATAAATTCTCAATGAAGATGAATTGCTATAGTTTATCACCTGCTCCTCCTTCACCACACTACCAGTACCACAGTCCCACCCAACGACCACCATATCTGCCACCACCATCATCCCCACAGGTAGAAGAGGAAATTAAATCTCCAAGCTAGACTTTCCTAAAGATACCCAACTGCTAAATGACTCAGGAAGGACTAGCTCATTATCTTCTGACTGCACCACATCCTCTACATGGACCACTTTTCATACCCCTTCCCTTCATCTGAGTCCTCTACATCCTTCAGGTCCCATCTCCTTCTTTATGAGTCTTCCTTCAGGCCCTTACATCACTTCAGAGTCCCTTCTCACTTCCTCATCACAGAAGGTCTCCTATTCCACTGTGTGTTCCCACCAGACGAGGAGTTCCTCAATCAAAGAGGTCAGGTCTGGGCACCAAACCTGGGCATCTCCATGGCAAAGCACCAGGCTCATAGTAAGTACTCAATACAGACCAAATAAATGTAAGGCAGAATCTACAAAGCAATGCCACCACATAGCAAGGCACTGTTGCTCAATAGAATGTATTTTGTGAGGTCAAAGATAAACATATATGGATTAAAAAAAAACATATAGACTTAGACTTAATATTAGTGAATGAAATACTCTTAATTTCATGTTGAAAATTCAAAGCAATTAACTGAGTCCTAATGGATTCCACCTGGAAATGACTTCACACTGCATTAACACATGTTTTATACTCCACACTTCCGAAGCGATGCACAATGCTTGCATAGTCACCTAACCCTTAGCATTTTGTAAAGGGCAATGTCTTTGTACTTTGGAAGGTTTTTCTAGAAACATTTGACTTTTTGAGACACAGTAAAAATCAGGTATTCATCCTTGCTATTCTTCCTAAAAACAAGCTCTTAAAATTCTGATTCTGACATATCTATCACTTGTAGCTTTTCGGAATTTTGAGTCTGACTTGACACAGACCGGGAAACATGACCAAATAACAGATCCCCCCTCTCTTCCCTTCTTGGATGAGGTATAGAGGTAATAAAAGCTGGCGGTTCAAGGGAAATCCACTTAAAGTCTCTCGAGTGTCATCTCATTAAGGTACTACCATCATGAGCAAAGCAGATAAAACTTACCCCCAACCAATACCAGTTAAGTATCCATCGAAAATGTTACTTGGTTGGTTGGAATGAAAGAGAGATATAGGTAATTTTTTATTAAAATAGGTCAGACAGAAAAATGTAAAATTTTCTATAGCAAGGAAAAATCCTGAACTCCACTTTATATCAAAAACCCTCCAAAGGTCCTTGTATTCCAAAAAATCCTGCTTTATTACCATATTATATAAAAAACACAAGAAATGTAACTAATACAGAATCCGTATAAATATATAAAGCTAAGGTGACAGAGTGTTTATGGGACACCAATGCTGGACACATCTTCATCCATAGGCTAATGGATGTTCTCTCTCTCTCTCTCCTTCTCTCTCTCTCTCTTCCCTCCCCTCTCATACTCTACCCTCCCACCCTCTCTCTCTCTCAGATCTTTGTTGTCTTCTCCTTCTAAGCCTTTGGTAACCATCTAAATTTCATTTGCCTGTGGGCCTCCCTGGTGACATAGGGTTTAAGTCTCACTGCTATCAAGCTGTTGCTAGCCACTGGCAAGGAGCTAACCCACAAAGCGCAGCAGCCTCTCCTGTCTGGCCCGCTGCTCCCCTCAGCAGTGTATTTCAGTAGATCCACCTGTTCTGCTCCCCACTCTGTCTTTGGTGAATCCTCTCACCCTCCGAACTTCTGACCTACACCCCAGTTCTTTTATGCATAAATAACTAAAAATAAATCTTAAAAAAAAATTCCATTTGCCTATGATAAATGTTTATGTGGAAATTTTTCTTCCACCTTCAATTTTTTTGGTTACATCTTCATATGATTATTAAAAGCTAGATGGTAATCTAGTTTGCAGTATGTCTGTCATATTTACAAATATGCTAAATTCCAACAAGCTCATTTATTACAATACGGTAGTTACATGAAAACTGAGACACCTTGTATTATTGGGTTTTCAGAAAAGTCTTGATATATTTTTTTTGTGTGATTCAAGCAAAACTGCATCATGACTTTTCCGACAACCTAATATTTGGCTATTTACGCACCCTGGGATGGTGACTGTTACCTTTTTTTCAGGTATCAGTGTCCACACCAGCATAAGAAGTTCAGGGCCTATTCAACATTGATGTGCGAATTTTCTTTATATTTAGAAAGAGAGAGGCTCACAAAGGTGAATTATTGGGTCAGCTTTGGTAGCTCGCATAGACGCCTTTAGTATATTGGAGTCAAATGTCCAAGGAAACTGTCCAAACTCTCAACTTTCTAGATACACTGACTTTTGATGTGCACAGACCCCATTTTCCTTCTGTGAAAGAAAAGGTCAAGGAGGAAGGATTTCAATACCCATTCACTAAGTAGCATACCAAATACTGTATCTGAATTGATTGTTTTGACAATTGAAACATTATCAAAATCTGTTTTGAGGGTTTCCACATTCATTTTCTTAAATTAGTCTTTCTCTTCTGAATGTCTTACTGTTTGCTCTACCACAGCGTTCATATCTACCTTTGATATAAACTCCAACACAGAGGAGACTCTCTGGTGATTCTTTTGTACTAAATTTTGTTTTTCCAGGATCCCAAAGTACAGTCATATATGTAGATTGTAAGGCTAAATAGTCTCCCCACAATTTTAAGCAATGAATAAACACATGTTAGCAGAAGTCTTCACACGACCTCTCCCAGGTAGGATTATTTAGGTGCTCAATGGAAAGGCTTTCCAAATATTTAACGCAGTCAAGAAGTTACTACTTTTCTGACTTAGCAATTTCTAGATCTGCTTTCTAGTTCTAAAGTACCAATTTAGTGAGGCCCTTCATTCTTCCTTGTTCCTATTGTCTCTTTGCCTCCTAACCCCAGCCAACCTCCCATATAAATATATATATATAAATAGATATAAATAGATATATAATATATATAATATATATGTATGTGTATATATATTTTTATAAGTTCAACATATATATAATATATATATATATATAAAATATATATATATATTTTTTTTTTTGAGCAGTCTATATCTGCCTGGGTCCTTAGTTATCCTACACACCAATCTAGCATCTAGCAAAGTCTCATCTTACCTAGTCTAATCTCTCTCCTGGCATTTCGTTACCTGTTATCGCTGTGTACCAAAACATTCAATCAAAACATGTCCTTAGTTCTTAAAACAGTAAGTCATACAGTGCTTCCTAGCTATCCTTTCTACTTAAATGTGGATTTATTTGGGTCCCGCATTTCAACATTTAAGCAAGTGTAACTATTCAACACCTCCATATTGCTATTTCTTAGGAATAGTAGGTAGAAATGATACCTTTGTTTCCATAGGTGCTTTCATCTGGATAATTCATGCTTCATTATTGTGCCACTAGTCTCTGTCTTGGGTTCTGCCTTGGCTCCTGTGACAAACATGGGGTTCAGATCCAGACTCCAGGGGGTCATGACGCTTCAACTTTTGGTAACATACAAGTCCATGACACACTCCCCGGAAACCCACAGCCTCCTGTGCGGGGCTGCCCCTAGCCTGTCAGATGCAGGCACATAAAGAGACACCGCAACAGCACTCCCAGCCCCGGGCCAGCCCCCTCAGCTGGAAGCGGGCACCCGGCCGGGCTGCCCTGGGGATTTGGATGGCAGGGGTTCTCAGGGGCTGCTTGGGCCACATGGGAGCATGTGGGGCCTGGAGAGCCTTGAAAGCAAGCTTTCAGACCCGTCCTCAGTTACTAGAAACTCTGGGGGGGGGGGGCAAACACTTTAGGTGAGTTTAATACATCTTCATGGTTGAAAACAACTGCCCGATGGCATCTGGAGGGTTTTGCGGGGGTCTGCCGGGTAGAGGAGCTAACTTCCTATGGCTAAAGAGAAATCCTGTACAAAGGACACTAGCTTCCGAGGCAATGAAATCAGGGACTGTGGTGCACAAAACAACTTTCTGGACTGTACAGCTAGATGGTGGGTCTCTCACTGAGACCAGGGGCTCTGCCTCTCTGGAAGTGTTCAGAGGCAGGTCAGTTTGACTCCAGGTGAACCTAAAGAGTCTATGGATAAGGCAATACAGGAAGTACTAAAAATAGAGATAAAAGATTTTAAAAAAAACAAAAATTAAGCCTTAATAGGAAAGTTCAACATATCACTAATATAGAAAGAGAGGTCTCATCTATTACCATCAATTTTTTAATATCTTAAAGCTATTACCTTTAAAAACTAGCCTACTGATATAACATAGAGCAGGTAATGGCTCTGGGCTTCCTAATGCTTTCGTTCATCTTCAGAAAAGGGCAGAGGTTGACTTAGACTCTCACAAGTTTCCATTTATTATTATATGAGATTATATTTATTATTTAAAAGGGATCAATCACCACCAGCCAGAGCTGACACTGTATCAAAGATTCTGGTTGGTATATTAACTTATTTTCCTCTGTTTTGTAATCAAAGCAATTATCTTTTGAGTGTGCTTGATAATTATGCTTCAGGGCACAGAAAACTGTATTAATATTAGCAAAAATACAACCTCACATTATCTGGCAGTTACTACATACAATGTGCCTGGGACTATCATGTTCACAGTCATATTAACATACCAACCTTCAGAAGTCAAGCATCATCACCCTCATTCTATAGTGGAGGTGCCTGGGCTGAAAGAGGCTGTATAACTTACCCAAGTCATAGAAATAGCAAGTAGCAGAGCCAGAATACAATGGTCTCCAGAGACTGTGTTCTTAACCACTTAAGTACATTTTTACTATAGTCTCAAACACTAAGATTTGCAAAGCAGAAAAACATATAGTCCAGTGCAAATAACATTTCAGCCACCTAAGGCTTCCAGATACTAAAGCAAGCAAATAACACTTACTGGGAAGGTTCAATCTCTGTCAAACACTGAACTAACCACTATCCAACTACTGTCTCACTTAGTCCTCTCTGCAAGCATAAAATGTATTGACTATTGACCCTATTTTAAGTATGGCCAATTGCAAGTAGAGGAGTTAAGTCAAAAACCCATCTTCTTATTAAAGAATTCACTGCTACACAATTCAATGCAAATCAAGCAAAATATGTACACAGTCTGTAAAACCACTCAGCAAATGTAGCTTCCATATTATGTTCCCAGGCATAAGAATGGTGTTGCTGATGGTAATCCATTGTCTATCTTGCTCATCTCTTATTTGTTCCAAATGGGAGATATCTGTAAGGTTAGGTATTTGGGTATAGGACGCACTTGTGAAGTAGAACCTAGTCCACACTTTCTCCACATCTTTGTAATAATCATCAAGTCCTATCTCTTTGAGGCTTGAATTACTTGCCATGAGTTATGCCCCAGAAACCCTCCCATTGCATTCATGACAATGAATGACCACAAGAATGAGACATATCCAAGAAGCATACCCTCCCCACCGATCGCAGAACTATGGCATGCCATGTTGCTCCACCCAGAGAATCTATGCTAAGGATATGGCGTGCCAACATCTTACAAATTCAGCAAGAATGAGCAATTTTTTCTAAGATTGCAAGATTTGATCTAGTTAGGAGTTCAGTTAAAGTTGATTCTATTTACTATTCTAATACCATGGGGAGAGCTCTGTGTTAGTAATCACAACCTTTAGCCCTCATCTTATCTTCACAAACCAGCTATGTGATCATGGGCAAGCTGGCTAACTCCACAGATCTTCTTTTTCTCAAGGAAATGAAGAAATAAAACTTAATTCTCCAAATGTGTGTACAGGAGATAGCTATGAAAATACTTTGCAGACATAGAAGCTTCCTCCCCCAAGATAAGATTACTCTTTTATGTAGCTCCGCCCATGCCTAACATTTGGATGCTAACATATCAACCTGGGTTAACCAAGTTGCTTTGCTATAGACCAAAAGTCAAGAAGAAGGGGGACTGTAAAGTGGACCATTATCAGCTACACCAAAAACACCCATGGAACCATATGCTCAGTTGTTTTGATCGCTAAGAGAGATTCATTTCTAATGGCCTTACTTCCCAAATACCCCCTATCAGTAACTGTCAGCTTGAAACAGTCACAAAACAGTACAAGGATAGTCTCAGTAGCTCAACAAAGGAGACTCAATATATTCCAAGATACCTGGATGGGTTCCCATTCAGATTTCAAGGTGCCGAGTTATTTTTCCTCACATGTCTACATTAGAAAGTAGAATCTGACCTATATGTAGATTAGTTGGGACAGCAGTGAAAGGAGCTAGTGTGAAGGACATTTTTATGCAGAGATAAAAAAGAAATTCCCATCTGGAGTTAAACTTAGAGAGATGAATAGAAGATAGTATTTAGTACTATTGACTGTTTTTACATCTTACATTTTATATGTGCGTTATACAAGAACTTCAAGAGTAAAGATGTAAAAATCAGGGAAACAATTTCTTTGGTGCTTTTACATTTATTTTGGACTAGAGTTTCCCCACAAAGTAACTGCCAGATTAAAAAGGCTCTATGATAGGACACCATTTCACTACTTTTTTCTATTATAGCTCTTTTCTTAGAATTTTGTAGGTCAACATAAACAGGTAAAGCTAAAGATCATAGATAAAAATTTCCCTTGGGCCTGTATTTGGAAAGGCATATTCATTCTTTCAAGTTACTAATTGTGGGACATCGAAGCTAATTTCTTGCTTACTCACTCAAACACTGGAGATCCCCTTACCAAGTTTATGTTCAGAACACCAAAGACAGAGGTTGTGATGATTGCTTACATCATGATCAATGGCTGGGAAGGAAACCAAGGCTTCTCAAACTTAAAACACACCCGAGTTTCCTCTCGTGCATCAACAGTGGCACTTTCCTGCCTAAGTTCCCTGATAAGACACCCCCTTTGCTTTGTCACTGAGGGTCACCTTGAAATACTCTACACTTGACCAGTGTCACCCACGTGCGGCCCTCTCCAGTAGGTCTGGCTGTCACTAATCCACAGATTAAACATTTGTGGACTGGCTCTGGCAAAACATTCCAGAAATTCCTTCAGGGTAATTAAAACCACCTTCTGTGTCAATAAACAGACTGTGAGATCCTTCCTAGGCAGAGGGGCGGGATCTGACCAGTCGGCTCTAGAACATTTTATCTTAGACGGCTTTTCCATCATTGCAATAGATTTTTCTTGATTCACTCAGAACCTTTTCTCAACCCCCTTATGAAATGATCAAATGAGATCAGAGGTATCACCTTGCCTTTATTGTCTTAGCAGACCTGGACCCAAAGGGGTGCTGAATCTATGGGCCAAACTCATTGCCAGAGCCCTTTCATCCAAACCTATCATAAGGGATTCTTACTGCTGAATTTGACAGATACTAGTGTCCACTTATCACCGCTCTCACAGAGATCAAACTGATTTTCATTTGAAGGGTTATTAATATGACTTCAAAGTAAAAGGAAGAATTTGGGTGAATATTTATTACATAGGTATCCAGAAACTAGGTCTTTGTGTACTTAATAGACACATATCACATGAGTTATTTTTCACCATAATGATAAGCATTATTATATCTTGTAGACAATATATTTATTTAAAAATGGTCATGTTATAGAAAATAGCAAGATAAATGGTAAAAGTTGCTTAAAAGTTTATCAGCCTGAGATAACCATCATTAATATTCTGGTAGCCATTCTTTCCTTTTCATGGAATTCTTTGGCTCAAGGATATGGCTGCCTTTAATTTAAAATCTTTTTTGTTTGCTTTAACCTTCCACCTCTAATCAATGTTAATAAAGTTTTATATAATTTTTCAAAATGATATTTTCATACACCAACTCATACAACATGAATGAGGTTTCCATTGCTCAATCAATATTTGCTGAATAGGTAAAGAGTAAAATGAAAGAGCAAACATACAAAAATGAATTGATGAACGAATAAATAGTAGGCTTTGCTCTTAATTAGCTAGCCCAGTTTCCAAGTGACTGCAAAAGTCATTTAGCACATCTTTTGCTATCTTCCCTGTATCTTAAAATTTTAGGAAGGGTAGGAGAACCTGACTTAAACACGTTTAGAGGGATCTACAAGTTTGAACTCCTAAGTAAAGAATATGTGAGTGGCTACTATCCTAACTACAGAGACATTATCTGTAATGTTTCTGTTAAATCACCTGGACGCTAAGCACTGCACGACCCTCTTAGAAGAGACTAGAGACACTAACATATGATAATTGCCTTCTAGGGGTGTCTTTCTAGTCAGGGAGACACCTCCTCTTACTGCCTCATTCTGGCAGCTGTCTGGACCTCAGTTTTCACAGCCATGAAATAAGGACAACACTACACCTTCTAGAATTATTATGAGGAAAGAGCTGAGGAATTCAGGAAAAAGGTCAATGGGAGAATGTGGACTCCAGGCAGACCTTGTAGACAGCAGAGAAGGAGAAAGAGATCACAAAGGGGCGGGCATGACCCAGGGCTGTGAGACCCAGGACAAGACAGCTTGGTTGGTTTGAAGATCAATTAAGGGAGACCTGGGAGATGAGTGGACAGTCAGAAAACATTAAGATTTATAAGCACCAGAGAAACTGTGAGCAGACTAATCTTAAAGGGTCAAACAACAGTAGGGAAATATTTTTTATCTTTCCAGCTTGTGCCACTACCTGAATGAAAGCCATCTGTATGAGTGACTCAAAGGCAACTGGCTTGTCAAGTAACTGGAAAAAGAAAACAAACAAACAAACAAACAAAAAACAACTCTGGCCTGCACAATGGGCTCCAATTCAAGATTCTCAGACTTATAGGGAAAATTCTGATGAGAAAATTTCCATCTCAAATTGTGCTGAGGAAGCTTGGGGGCTGAGCAAGCATGCTATGCTGGCAGCAGAAGCATGATAATAATATTGCTTTTGCATTTCTGTACTTCACCAGAGTGCACAGAGTTCCTCGGGTCCTGCAGAGACCTTAGCAACTTTTTGATTTCTGACCCTCAAGGGGCTAGGAGACCTAGAGGGAAATACACCTTGTTCACAAATGTCACTGCACCAAAAACTTCCCCTTATGTCCTATGAAGTGAGCAGAGGGTTCTGATTTCCAAAGCATAGTGTGATAGTGTTTACCCACGCTAATCCCACAATGTGTGATAGGATTAGATACCAGTCACTGCAGAGACATCAGGTTGAAGCACTGACCTGTCCCAGTCTCGTGCAGGTCACGGGGCGAGGGCAGATCTTCTCCCTTCTTTTTCATCTTCTCCTTTTAAACTAGCAGCAATGATGGGGCCTGGAGGCAAGTCCCCATGGAGTGTTGCTCTAATCAGTTACCCTCTCACCATACCCCACCTGCCTTGACATTCCAGATAGAAGACAAGGGGAACGATATACAGATCTTAATGCTATGATCCCAAATAGTTATCGAGACTTGATGTTTCTAGAAGCTGCTTTATATCTCTTCATCCTTTAAGAAAGCAACTGGATATCCTACTAAGCACCACAAATCTTAATCCATCCAACTGTCCATCTAGCTCTCTGCCCACATATCTAAATACCTTTCAACCACATATTGTTTAAATTTGATCTTCTAACCACTTAGGTTATTACCTATGTTTCAGAGAACTTAGTCTTCTCACTGTGGTACTTCAGAAGGAGAAAAATGCCCCAAATATTCATGCAAAATGAACAAAGACTTTAAAGTGACTCCTAACTATAATCCCCAAAGATTGCTGAAATGCAGGCTCAATCTACTTTGAAAAGGAACTAAAAATCACTCACTCCAAATACAATCCAACTCATAGTTTATAATATTTGTACTTTAATTTCCAGCAAGTATTGCTATTTTTGGTGAAAGCTAAAAACATCTGGAAGTTTTAAGTCAACGTAGTTAGTTTCCTCAGATATCCCTGAGTTCAGATCACATTCAACTACACATAGCATTAACCCGAAAAAGTTAACATTGCTTTCAGAAATGTCAAATTTGAACCTCAGGAGAGGTTAACTCATTAAATAACTATACTGGGTCAATCATTCCTTGAAGTTACCTACTCACTAGTTTGAGGAAAATTAACATTTCTGGGTCACTAGCTTCCATATAGTTATCTTCAAATGATGCCAAGGAACCATAAAAGTCATTTTATTTAATGTGCCTGGGCAGCTAAACCCCAGAGAACAAGCTACTCACCCATGTATTTAATGGCAGAGGCTGGGGACTGAGCTTGGCTCTCATCTCAGGAGGGGCAAAAGTACCTAAGGGTTTGGGGAAGGACAAGGGCAATGGTGTGAACTTAAAGTTCGCTTGCTATAGCTTGATGATAACATAAGTTCCCTAGCATGAACTTCCATAGACTGAAAGTCTGTGACAATGAGAGGTTGAAGCAAAACATAGATAGAGCAAAGGGGGGAAGGGCCATGGCAATCGCAAAGGTATTCCTTGGTATGTTTTTGAGAAGACAATTTACTATTCCTTCACTGTGTATACCTAATATTCCGGCCATCTTGACCGTAGAAGCTTGGACTGGTACCCAAAGATATGATTTAGAGTCATGTAATTATTTATTACACAACCATTATAGGAAAATATTGGAAATAATCTAAACTTCCAGCATTAGATGATAGCTAAAATTATGGTTCAACTGTAAGATGTTAGAGAAAAATGCTCACAGTATAGTGTGTGAGACCAAAACAAACAGCGATAGATACGATATCATTGTACATATAATTAGTCTTCATCCAATAGTCTCTGTCTGTCTCTGTCTCTCTCTCTCACACACACACAATCTGGAAGAAAATGCATCAAAAAATACAATGATTCTGTGTGGAGCTAGAGGGAAATTTGATTTACTTTTGTTTGTGTTTATTTAATACTACTAGACTATAAACTCCATGAGAACAGGGTGTGTATCCTTTTTAAGTAACCAAGTATCTTTTATTTATTTTTTACTATGCCTAGATATAATAATTTCAAAATGACTATGAAGTAAACAATTGGGAGGACACTGCTTAGAACAGGGGTGTTACGGTGTGGTAACACCAGAGGCAAACATAGCTCAGATTCACACGCCTGTCTGGACTTTGAGGACAGAGTCATCTACCCAAGTAGATCGAAAGATGCTTGAGAGACACTTCACCATACTCCCCAGCACAGCCTGCGTTGCATCTGGCAGTAAGTACAAAAAAAAAATTGGTTTAAATTGATGGATTTTTCCCCTACTTTCAAACACTGGAAGGAATTGGGACTTTTCCTGATTTCTGAAAGACCCAGATTCACAGGGGGTTTATAAGCCCCTCCAGGGAGTATATGGCAGCAGGGAGAAACTCTACTGTGCCTGTCAGACCCTGTCACTGAGGGCTCAGCCTTGCCGATTGGCAGTTGCTCTCCCCTGTCAGTGTGGCAAGATGAGCAGCGCCCTGCTCACCAGATGGTTATTTGTTCCACCAGCCACCTTTGCTGCGTCCCTGATTCATCCCAGCCAGGACAGTCTCCAGCAGTCATGCTGGAAGGCAGCTCCTGCCAACAACTTTGCCAAATGGCTCCTCTCAAAGTCATGGGCTGCCCAGACAGACTGGCTCCTCCATCTGCAGCAGCTCTTGGCAAAAAGATGCCTCCCTTGCTGGCTCCACCTCTTTGGCTGCACCAGCCCCATCTTGCCAGAAGGATGATCTGCCCCATGGTTAGGTCCAACCAGGTCCAGAGTTCTGGGGCCACCCAAAGCCTGTGCCTGTGACCCCCATACTCACCTCTGAGTGCAACATCAGAACATACCAAGGAGACCTGGATGATCACAAATATAGACATAACACATCATCGAAACTTAGAGCCAGAAAAGTCTATGGAAAGCATGCCTCCTCCCCTGCTTCTTCAACCTCATCTTAGTAGATTAGGAAACTGAAGCCCGGAGAGCAAAAGTGACTAATCGCGGTGACAGGACTGGGAATAACACTCAGGTCTGCTGTGCATTCCACATCACTGCTTATGATACGACACTGCCTTCCAGTGTTCCCCTTCTTCATTTCCAAATTCTTGAGAAAAACTGGACTATTTGTATGGTACTGATTCAAAAGACTATTTCTTTAGAAAAATGAATAATCTTTCCTGTGTCAACATTACTGACTTTTGTTCTAAACTGGTGTATCCCAACACTATACTGAGATGACCTGCAGACTTTAGGGCTGATTCTGAGGATACAGACAGACCTGGAAATTTCTTCTGCTCTGTTCCTGCTGTTGGGTAAGCTGGGACAAGTAATAATCTCATTCTATTTTGAGTTTTCACTTAAAGGGGTATAAAGACAACGTAAGTTTACAGAGTGTAAAGATAATTGAGAAAAATATCTGAAAGCCCAAAGTCTTTTCCTAGCACAGAGTAAGCCTACCACAATTGCCAGCAGTAAACATTGTTCTTTGCTAACAGTCAAATCCACAGTGGTTTTGGAAGACACAGCACTATGCACATAGAATTAGGTATGCCAGGTAGTCCCATTTTCTACAGTAGGAAATTCAAGTTCAAGAGATAAAATGACTTCTCCAACTTTTCTTGGAGGATAAATGGAGGACGAGATATTACATACTGCCATTTTGCCAGGAAATGGGAACAAACACCTTAGCTTTAAAGATGATATAATCAGGTAGGCAAGCACTTGAACAAAAGCAAATGTACACGGATAATCACTGCAGCATCTTATGTAACACAAAAAGCTGGAAACAATTTTGTCTTCATCCACAAGGGAACTACTAAAGAACTACTAAATAAACCATGGCACAGTAATATGGGCGGGGGGTGCTGTGCAGCCGTATGTCCGGGTCCCGACATCGAAAGATCTTTCAAGTTTATGATTCAGTGGGAAAACAAACAAAGGGCAAATAAAACAAGCAGTGTGCATTCATTTATGCAAATAAACAATTCCTCTCCCAGTGGTATATCTGCACTTGCATATTTAAATGTATGAAAATGCATGGAAAGATGGCTATGAGGAAGCCTACCCAATAATCGACAATGGTCGCCCTTGGGAGGGGCTGGGGATGGAGGGTGACACATGCTTTGCTTTATTTCCTTCAACGCTTGAATCCTTTCAAGGAAGAAGGTGTTTATGTACTATCTGCCTGAGCAATAAGGACATAAAGGCAAAGAGGAATGTGAATGACAACACAGTGGTTGAGAATCAACAGTCCACTTAACTTGGGGGTCCTCAGGCCCAACTTGACTTCTGCAGAGTTACATGAGTAATTCTAACCTTGCTGAGTTTCTTGTATGACTCTCCTCTTTGGTAAAGCACATCTTACTAGCATTTTGCATGCAGGGATTCATATTTTGTCCCTCACACCACCTGTGGGTGCTCAGCATTTGGATGCAAAATTCCCTATTAGAGTCACTTCCACCCTCCACGCCCTGTGCATCTGCTGAGGGTCACAGAGCTGAGTCCCCTTCACCAGTGCAGGGGGTGGCCTGTGTGCAGCCTAACCCCAGTGAGATACTCCGGCACTTCACCCAGCGACCCTGTCCTCAAGTGATAAAAACCTGCCTGCAGGGGCGTCTCCAGACCCCTGCTCTCTGTGCACCTTTTTACCCCTTGCCCACATAGTGTCCTCCATTTCTATACATTTGTTCTAAGCAATCAGGCCTCTTTCTTCTAAGCACAGAACTGAGAACCTGACATCCCCTCTGTGTACCCAGCCCTTTCCATTATCCACGATGACGCTTCCTACAAAGACCCCACTGCGACTGCTGTGTTTTCCAGGGATGCCACTCATGCATAATATCCTCTCATCGCTTGCAACTCTTCCCATAGTGAACTCGGAGCACAAGAACTCAAGGGTTGCTGATCACGTCAGGCAAAGCTCCTACTGGGCTTATAAAAAAGAATCTGGGGGACTCCCTGGTGGTGTAGGGGTTAAGGTCAGTGCTATAAAGCCATCAGCAGCCACTGCAGCATGAGTTCCATCCCAGGCCAGGGAGCTGACCCACATGGTGCGGCAGACCTCTCCTGCCTCGCCCACTGCTCCCCTCAGCAGTGTACTTGAGTAGATCTGCCTGTTCGGCTTACCACTCTGTCTCTGGTGAACCCTCTCACACCCCAACACCTCTAGCCTACACCCCAGTTCTTGCATGCATAAATTAATAAAATTAAACCCTTTAAAAGTAACAAAATAAAAAAGCATCTGGACTTGCGGTGGGACAGTTATGTCAGAACTGGTCTGTTATGTCACATGGCCGAAACTGGAGTCTGACCAGAGCGGCAAAACGAGGGAACGTGGTGGCGAGGACAAGTGGGCTGAACAAGAACTCATGAATGGGGGGTGAGAGGACCCTCACTGGAGAGCTGCCCCCGGCCAAGTGGAGGTCTCAGACACCTCAACATGTACGTGCAAAGTCATCTGCCATCACACAGCTGCCTCTGCCCCTCCTTTTGCTCAGCGCAGGCAACTATCTAAGTAATCATCAGTCTGGAGAATGGGAACCCCACTTGGCTCAGGGGCCCACCTCGGCTCAAGCTGGGAAGTACACTGTCAATGTCCCAGGCTGAGTGAGGGACATGGAGAAGACTAGAAAAGCCCAGCTAATTTTCACACTTGGACTGCACAAATCCATAAATATTTTCCTTTTTTCCCCCTCTTTCCTCTCATCACAGAGTGAATGTGCAGGAGGAAGTCAACTAAGGATTTCAGCACAGTGTGGGGAAATTCTCCCTCCCTGTGGGAGGAAGGGGAAGCCCAGTCCTGTCACTGCCTTCCTGGGAAGGGCTGGAGGAAGTGAATGGAGCATTATGGGGTGGATGCGGCATAATGAACACAGTCTGCAATTCCCCCCCCCCCCCCCCCCCGCCCCCAGAATCCTGGCCCAGGCAGCAGGGGTGACCAGGCGCACAAGCTTGGGCGGAGGCGGTCCTGGGTTCCTCTCTGCTTCCGCCACTTACAAGCACAAGTCCCCGCACTTGTTTCTCTGCTTTTCCGAAACTTGAAGTTTCTGATTCTGAAAACTGCTGTGGATGCAAGGATTCTCTTGGGGTGGCAAGGGAGATTAAATGAGTAAACCCACGAGGAACACTTGCAATACAGACAGTCCTCAAGAAGCCCCGGTTCTCCTTCCTCAGCGAAGTGTCTAAATTGGGCCCTTCGTCTCTCCATAAAGGCAAACAGCTCGAGTTCAGGAACGTCAGTCTACAGCTGCACTCTTTTCATTGAGCGTTACCAATATTTTGACAGGACTGACCTAATATTATTCACCCCAGGTTCATCAGTACATTTCTCAGCAGCCCTCATAAAGGCCCGGGGATCGCCCCTGGGGACCTGGATGCTAATAATGAATACTTGCGAGTGATTTTCAATGCACTCTGGTTATTATGTTTAGTAACAGAACATCTCCCACCCCCAGAAAGGTCATTTGCAATAGCATAAGGCAGTTTCTTCCCACCTTCCATTTCAGGTTTTTCCGAGAACAACAGAGAACTCGAACATTCATCCATATGCATTGGAAATACTATTTTGCACTGGCATTTGCATACAAATACCAAGGCAACTTAAGGGCTAGGGCAGCTCTCAGTTATATGACATGCCTTCTGATGCTTCCCAGCGCCTCCATATGAAAAGTCATTTCCATGTATCTTTCCAGTTTTATTCGTCCTAACTTCCCTTCTTCTTGAGCACGTGTGGGTGTGTGTGGGGGGCTGGGTTGGAGCAGAGACATTTACTTCCTCATGTATTATTCCTGTGGCCCTGAGAAACTAGAACATTTCCAGATCACACAGATCTCAAGTTTGGAGACCCTCTTGAACTCAACTCTCCCAAGACTGTACTCTCCCTGCTCTATCACACTGCTGAGAAATGGCCGGTCTAGTGTGATTTGAATAATCCCAGTGTGTGGATAATCATGTTTAGCACATAGTCTACCGAGAGGTACTTTTTGTTATATATATATATCAAGCCAAGACTGATTTTCACATAATTTTTTCACTCATTGGCTCAGGTTCTGTTCTGGAGTACTCGCCTCCTAGGCATCTCATTTATTCTAATGGCATTAAATACCTTTAATATGCTGGTGGCATTCCAAGTCATATATCTCATAGAGACAGATCTGGACTAGATATCAGCAGGCCAGTTCTGATATAGCTACCCCACCGCAAGTCCAGATTCTTTTTTATAAACCCACTAGGAGTTCTGTCCAAAATAATCGGGAATCCTGAACTCCTGAGCTTCAGACCCATACCCCATATAGGTATCGACCTGCTTACTCGAGTCTCAGTGAGATACAATCTGGCTCATAGGCCCCTTGAACTAATGAGTTTCTAAAGTCTTTTCCCAGCATCAGCGGAGAGCCTTATGCATCCATTCTCACAGCAAGGTCCTGGGACCAGCCTTGACACTATTTCTATTTACTTTTTCATTTATACCCAACTCGATCACACCAAGTCCATCTTACCTATTCTTCTTCTACAATGTAGCTCAAATCCATCTAAGTCTGCCTGTCTCTACTGCTGCCACCATCTTCGAATAGGCTGCAGCCTCCTAAGGCTGCTTTCCTCCCACTCACTCCCCCCAAGCCCGACCCCTCCCTGCACAGCAGCCAGACCAAGTTTTTCAAAAAAAGTTTAAAAACTTATCATATTTCTACCCTGATCAAAATCCTTTAATGGCTTTCGATCCATCTTTGGATAAAGTCCAAACTCCTTATGCACAACAAGGCTCAATATGAACCTTTGGCCCCTGAATCCCATACCAGTTTCTTTTTCTCTAACATTTTATTATGAAAAACTTCCAACAAAGAGCAAAGTTTAAAAAAAAAGACAGTGAATATCCAAAGACTGACCTCTTGGACTTTACCATTCCCCTTTCTACTTGCTCTCCCACCCTCCTATCATGTCTCCTCTTCTCCATCTTGGCACTAACCTTGGATTTTGGTGCCTTTCAAAGTAAACTGGAGACTCCAATCTCAAGGTCACTGTCTTCCTTTCGAGCCTACAGTCCCCCACAGTCATGTTTTCATTTCTGGTTCTGTCAGACTGTTTTCTCTCACTGGCTTTTGTACCTATTGTCTCTTCTACCTGAAATGCCTTAGCTCTTAATTCCTAACTCATCCTCCAGTTCTCAGCTTTCAAACTTTCTCTGAGAGTCTGTCCCTGAACTCCCAATCTAAATTAGATCAACTTTCTGCCTCATCTAAGACCCCCAGACAATCTGTATGTTCCCTAACTATTGCCAATCACAGTTGGTAGCTATATATTTATTTGTGAAATTCTTTGTTTTATGCCTACCTCTTCCACTCTTCTGAGAGCTATGTGAGGACAGATATTGTGTCTGTATTGGAACACGTTCAGTCACTACTGCAGAAAATCAGCATTTGCTGAAGGAATGAAAGGCAAGGTAATCAATAACTAGAAGAAGCTACATGGTATCAGTGAATCTGTTCTTTTACTGTGTGCAAACAGGACTGGGTTTTCACAGATCTCTGAGAGAAGGTGAATGTACTTGCTGTGAGGTTATAACCAGCAAGTGTATTAAGGCAAATTGCTAAACATAAAGTGATGGCAAGTGGCTGAGCCAAGAAGAGAATGTGGTAGGTTTCAGTGACTTCTCACCTTCCAAGAGCCCTTCCCCTCAACATCACCCCAAATCTACACATGATCCAAGGAAAAACTATGTGCTCGCTATGTAAACGCAGTTCAAGTCCAATAACATGGCTGTAAAGTCTAGAGGGCCTTTACTGAGGTCTGGCTTTATACTGGGCACTGTTGTGAGTGCTTCTCTGCATGAAATATGATTTCCATGGCACAAGTTTCATCGTCATTCCCATGTACAGCCAGGGAACCTGAGGACAGAGTAGCTATTTTAAAACACTTTCTTCGACTACCCTTTCTAACTGGATTGCTTTTTTTGGTAAACTCCACTTACATAGAATATTCTGTCTGCGGCCCCATTTAAGGGTAGGAAGAGTAACCTAGAAAACTCTCGGAACATTCAGTTGGTTCCAGCAAGTCGAAAAATACAGAAAGAAATTCACATTTGGCTCAGGGATTGGAAAGATGAACCCTTGCATGGGAAACTTGGACTTCCATATTTGAAAAAGTCAATAAAGCCATGTGATAATTTTTTTTGTGTGGTGATTCCAAACCCTCCCCACCAGATGTTTTTCATCACATATAATCTCACACACCTGCAAATGATCCCCGTAAAGACTTTTACCCCAGATGGGAACTCAGTTTACACACAAAGATAAAACCAACGTGATCTTCCCTGCAGTAGGTGCTCAGGGTTAACCCCGACTGCGTGTGTGTGACATTAGAAAGTGAGTAACGTCTCTGGGTCTCAGTTGCTCGGTTGCTCGGTTTCCTTATTTGAAAGATGAATTAATATTATCCACTTAGCAGGGTGTAAATATATTGAAATGCTATGACTATAACCAGCAGCACATTGCAATGGGAACTTCTAAAAAAGAAGATGGGAAAAGGTAGGGGAAGGTGGTAATGGTAACTGTAATGCCCAGAAAGAGGACTCATGGGAAATGTCTTTAATAAATGCATACGGGGGGCGGGGGGAGGAGAGAGGGAGAGAGAGGGAGAGAGAGGGAGAGAGAGGGAGAGAGAGAGAGAAGAGCAAGCTTGGATAGAAGTGTCCTTTAGCGCCTGCATTGCTCTTAGCTGGATGAACTTGCCTGCAGCTACCACTTACAATGCAAATTGAGCTTAGAGTCCTTCACACTAACTACACAGCAAAAACCTTTCAGCTTTAAATAGACTACTGCAGTGTGGAATAATCAGAGCAAAAGAAAGAAAAATTCAGAGATAAATGTGAAGGGGATCTTGGAGAAAAAAAATCCAGTATTTCTGGGCAAGTAGGAAGAATATGCAGTAATAGCAAAAGCAAAAAGAAAAACAAAGTCTATAGAAGAACCTTGAAGTTAATTCCCTGGAAAGTGGGGTTAAGTCAATAAAGGGGAAGAGAACTTTGGGTCAAACCCCAATGAAGAGTATTTCAACAAAGAATATTTTGATCCAGGGCACTTTCAAGGTGTGTAAGTGCTCCCCAGAAGGTATTCATCAGAGGAGGGGGCTCTTCCCTTTGGCCAGGATGAAGCCATTAACAGGTCAAGACCACAGCAAACTTCTGGCTCTACCCAGCCTCTGTGATTTCCATTGTCCAAGTTCCACTGAGTTTCATTTCCTTCCTAAGACATTCACTAAATCAGATAAAGAAATTTGGAAGCCTACAGTGAAACAAAGCTTTGCTTAATTTTGAATGTGGGGTGTGTGGGGGGTGGTGTGGAGGGAGGGATGGTGGGCTAGGGAGCACATGAATGAGAAAGCAAGAGAAAAGATGCTGCTTTAGAAAGATTTTAGAAAGCGCTTTGCTAAAAACTCAAATCTCATGTTTGAACCCAGACATTTTACCCAGAGTCAGCAAGAGTCTTATGAAAATGCCATAAAACAGGAACCAAGATCAGGTAGTATCTACGTCCCCGCAAACAATAAGGAATGCTATTTTTAACTCATTCTAAAATGACACTCCTGTACACATGACCCCAGTTTGCCCATCTTCCCAGCTCAGTCAGTTTCCTTTGATGGTACTTGCGAGCACATTGAAATACAGAAGAAAATATGAAGGTAATTTTTTTCTTTGTTGTCACAAATGGAAGTGTCCCCCGGATGCCAGCAGACCCAAGGCCAACTTCTCTCTCAGATGGCAGGCTCAGACACAGAGCTAATGACATTTTATCCAGTAACTGAGTCAGTGACAAAGCACTCATACCGAGAAAATCTTATAACCACATTGTTATCACCCGAATGAAAAGAACCGGTGAGTACACTGCTTGGTATGGAAGAGGAACTGACTGAACCTCTTAAGCCAGAACTCAGGCAACTGCTTTATCCTATACAGCACCATGGACATGTTAGGCTTGGTGCTCTCCAATAATAATGCTGAATGGAGAGCGTAGCTTCAATGGTCCTAGGCATTAGTTCTATGTAAAACTTTCAGAACTTTAGAAGATGCTACCTTGACTCCCTAACTGTCCTTTTATTTCTCCCAGCTTGAACTTTTACTGCCCCCCTCACCTGTTTCTGGTAGTCTTGATCCTATTAAATATTACAGAAGCTCTAGTCTGCCAAGAATAAAGGTACTCTTAAATGAATGTAGCTTGCTACATCTTCCTAAAGCCCTTTACACACATTTTCTTATGTGGATATTGCAATGGGATAATGCAACACTTTACATGAATGTTAAGGATAAAGGCCTACAGGTACAAAAATGAAAGGAAAAACACAAAAGTTTTGGTATTTGAAAAAAATTGCATCCGCTTCACTCAAACACACAAAAGAAGATTCCACCTGCTGACTCCCACCCCAAGCACTTCCCTCAAGGCTAATGTCAGAAGAGCTGGGAGGGATGTGTGGGGGTGGGGGGTGGGGCATGGCAATTTCACCTCTTGGCAAAGCTCAGCTTACTGAACCCTCTTGCTTTCTGCTGGCCGTTGATTCAGCAGAAACTACTGCTGCAGAATTCATAATGGTGATTTTTAAAGGCCCCACTGATGGCATTGCTCTCCCCACGTGTCAGACTCATGGCTGCCCCACAACAGTTTCCCCAGCCACCTTTTTATGCCTTGCTAATGCTCTTCCGAGAGGAGAGGGGTTCGCCCTTTTGCAACGGGCCCTTCGGGTTTTGATTGTCTAAGCAGGTAACCCGGCCAGAGAGATGAACCGGCAGGAAATGAAACCATGCCCTCCCTTGCAGCCGCGAGACACAGAACATCATTCCGCTCAGGAAGGGGAGGACCCACGGTGCCTCCCGGCCCTTTCCTTTTTATCTCGCCTCAAGATCCCAGAAAACATTGGGGAAGAGGGGGGTCATCTGCCTTTTGGGGGTCATTTTTTCCAGCCAGGAGCCCCGCCCTGAAAAGCCTAATCCCCGAGGGCCATTTTAACTCCCGTGGGCGCCGGGTCCACCTGCTGCTGAATGCCGGCTCGCCTCGCCGAGCCCGGATGGATGTGGGGCGCACTGGCGGCCGCCCCTGGGAGCCAGGTCCCCGCCCCAGCCCCGGGCCCGGAGAGACTCGGCCACTGTACGCCCCGCTGCCCGTCAAGCACGGCGATCTGCAACTTGCGCCCGGCCCCGGCTGCAGCATGCGGCGGGGCTGGCGTTACCTTCGGTCGCATAGCTGTGGTCGCGCAGGAAACTGTTGTTGATTTTGCGGGTATCAATGTCCTCCTCCATTGACAGCAGGCTTACTTGCGTGGGAACCAGAAGCCGGCAGACAAGTATCCATGATCCCTCCCCGCAGCCAGTCTCACAGGAGAGGGGGGCAGGGGAGCCAGTGGGACTGCACCATGGTCCGAGCCTGAGGAGGAGACGGGGAGGCGGAGAGAAAAAAAATAAAAACCCGGCAATGGAGCTGTCACCTCCTCCACTCGGGATCTCCGAGGCTGCGGCGGCTCCTCCCGCGGTGCGCTCACTCCTGCTCCAATTCCCAACGAGGATGCTGCGCCTGCCTCCGCTGCCTCCGGGTGCCAAGATGCGCCGTGCCCCGAGGGGTCTGGTCCCGCCCGCCGCCCGGAAGGCGCTCGCTAGCGGGGCTGGGGAGATGCCCAACAGGTCCCCCTCGTTGGCAGCCGCTCCAAAATGCAAAAATGAGCCCTCCTCCCTCTGGGAGAGCGGGCAGCCGCGACAAAATGGTGCCTTTCTGGACCTAAGCTGCAGTGGAGAGATGGCAGGGGTAGGATTCAGGTAGGCCCGGTCGGGAGGAAGGTGCTGGTCCCACGGGAGGGCGGCTCCGGCTGGCGGGGACTAGGGAGGCAGGCGGGGAGCTGGGCTGGGCGCTGCGGCCGGCGTCAGCGCACTCACCCTCAGCCACACGCGTGCACTCGCAGCTGCTGCTGCCGCTGCCGCCGCCGCTGCTGCTGCGAGAAGAGGCTGGAGGCGGCTGGTGCATTAAAGACGAGGCTCCTCCCAACCGCGTCAGCAGCCCGGGGACTCTTCCCCAGCAGCGGTGGTGGCCGAGGCAGAGGCTGCGGCTGCTCTGTGCTGCAGTGGGGCGCACGCAGCCGCGAACCCGCACCTGCAAGCAGCTCGCTGGCTGCTTCACGTGAAAAGCATCACGGTGCTCTCCAACCTCACCCCTCCCGAGCCACGCAGCGCTCACACGAGCACCAGAGCTCCTGGCTCGCTGCGGTTCTCGGAACACCTGCGCTTCAGGACAGCAAAGTAGGTTCCCCGGGTGTACAGCCAGGAAGTAGGCAGGAAGTCTAGATCCAGGTTCTTTTGGCTCACCCTCCTAGGACGCACGCGCTCCCTTGATGAAGTTAAAGGGCGAGGTCTGAGGTTCTAAGCCGAAGAAAGGAGAGAGCCGGGACAAGAATGGCTGCTCAGCGCCTAGTTTAACCCTCTGGTGAGGAACAGAAGAGAGCACTGACCAGAACTTTTCTGCAATCAAATTTGACTTCTCCATTCCAGAGCCAAAACATCTAACGGTAGCCAACTGCGTCTACACAGACAGAGGGAAGCAGAGGGCTGACTTATGCATGCAGCCAACACAGTCGAAAAGATCCCACTCCCCTAGCCCTTTGCACTCTGCTTTGGACATACTGCAGCAGGCCCTCCAGTAGTTTTCGCTGGAAGAGATGACAGTGCAGGAACGCACTGCATAGGCTCTCAGCTTGGAAGGTACTTGGGAACCCTGTGTCCACAGAGAGCCACTTCTGCCCTGAGGGGATTTCAAAGATCCATTTAATACAAAAAAGAAGGTCTTCCAACTTCAGTTAGGAAGGAAATCCCCACCCCCACTCCATGTTTTCCCAAATTGCAAATTCCCTATTTGAAAGAAAATTAGGTGGTTATTGTTATGAAACAACTAGATTCATTTATGAAGCAACCCAAATCACTAAAAAGTCAATTTGGAAAAGAAATTTCCCTGGTTTCCTCTTGTAAAAGGTACTCATTTCAATGGGTGTCACTGCTGGAAGAGACATCAGCAAATGTCTGGCTCAGTTAAGCTTCACAAGTTTAGCTAGATGAGCCCAGAGGGACCTGTGAGTTAATTATATACATACAATGCTTCGGCTAACACAATTTAGAAAGTATTTGAAGTTCAAAAAAATGGGAAAACAAGTCCTTAACTGAGGTTGGGAATTGTCATTAGATTTCCATGCAGAACAGATGCTCTGGCAGATAGAAAATGGCATTGCCCCATCTTCAGAAGACAACCGCATATGGAGAAGCATGGAAATATTCTTTAATATAATTGTTTTTGGGAACTTCAGCTTCTAATAGATTTCATTTTGTTCTTAGCTGCTGGTTATAAGTCTTCCATATTTGTTTGATGATTTGTTAAAAATTCACCTATGAATTTCCAGTAGCTGATGAAGACTGGTGCCAGGTGACTTAATCCACTTCAGCACCAATTGCCATGGCTGGTTCCCTCGCATGATGAGCTGTGTGGTTCACCAGAGATCCAGGGGTCCAGGCCCTGTACTTACACAGTCCAGCTTCTCTTGGAGACTGGGATAATGGGAGGGATGGGGATGGAGTAGGAGGGAGGAGGAGGGAAATCTTGGTTCATCTCTCAGTGTGTCAACGTGGTAAGAAGACATCTTGCCTTTAGTTGAAATGACCTTAAGTTGTACCTGAAGACCTTGGAATAGCAGTTGGGAAATTCTTTCGCTTATCATTCTGGAACATGGGGTAGATTGGAACAGAGCTGCATGAAGAATAAGGTAGACCCACGGCCATCGGTCAGGCTGTGCTTGAGGAATTTTCCACTGTAATCAATGTAAAATGTCCTCTTAATAGATGGAGCTTTTAGGTGCACTAAATTTTCCCTTTCACATTTTCTGCAAAATTTCACCTGCATTGATTCAATTTACAAGCATCTCCCTACCCCCTCCCCCAACCTCCCTAAAGCACAAGGTCAGAGAAGGCAAATTAAATAGAGCTCCATGGATTAAATAGATTTCAAGGTTCTGATTTTCAGATTACTCTTCTACCATGAGCAATAGGGAAAAAAGTTTCTGGCTTGGTGTGTGGTAAAGGAGAGATGGAGTGAAAGAAGCCCTCTGCACTCCTGTTCTGGCACGAGGCTATCTAGACCATTTCTCAGAAGACTCGCTAAGTCTTTTCCTCCAAGATTTCAAGTGCTTTCCAAAAGCTGTCGGCATTGGTGCATGCCATTCCCTATTCGGCTTCCCAGCTCAACTGTCTCTACTTCATTGAGGACTCCCTTTTCACACCCTAGTCCCTTCCTCTGGCATCTGTTTTTATAGCTGTTTCTTTCTTCCTCACGGGACTTTGCATTTTGTAATAGTTATATACGCATTATCTTCAACCATTTACACCGTATCTCTGATATTAAGTATCTGGCACTTAGTACATGATCAACTATATCTGAATGATGATATTCTTGAATGAGTAAATGCTTGAACTTGTTGAGTGGACTTTAACATTGGTTCCTAAAATTATATAGGTGTCCAGCATATAAATCAGCATCTGTATAGACTTACATTATGTTCACCACCCAAAGTCCAGTCTCCATCCTTTACCATGCAACTGACCCCTTTTATCCTATTTGCCCATCTTCTCTTCCCTTTCTTTATGTTAACACATAGTATTAAAGCTTATTTTTGACTCATTTAGTTCACTGGTTTTGTTTCTTTATGTACCGTATGAGTGAAGTGACATTGTGTTTTTCTGACTTATTCCACTTAACATAATACCCTCTAGGTCCTCCATGTTGTCATCAATGTCAGGATTTCATCTTTTCTTTTTAATAGCTGAGTATTGTGCTTCGTGTATACATCATGTATATCGTGTATATAGATCACATCTTCTTTATCTAGCCATCTGAGGATGGGCACTCAGGTTGTTCCCAACTCTTGGCTATTGTGAAAAATGCTATGATAAATATGGTACATGTATCTCTTTGAATTAGTGACCTTTAGGTTTTATAGGACTACCTTTAGTAAAATTCTTACAACTCTCCCCTCCTCTCCCCCCAACAAAAAAACCTGTTGTGAGCCAGGAGCTGGTAGCTTCTTTTCCTACTGAAATCATTGTTGCATTCCTGTATGTGTGTGTGTGTTTGTATACTAAAATGAAATGTAAATGTAAATGAAAATATTTACTGAACATTACCAAGAATTGCTCTAGGTACTGGGCATGCAGCTAAATCAAGTGTCCCTTCCTTCATACCACTGAAATCTGTCATCTGATTTTAATAGCATGAGCTTTAGAAATACAGCAAATATATTATCAGTCAACAGACTGTAGCATAATGTTAAGAAGCAAGGCGCTGCTATAAAACAAATCTGACTTTCTGACACTTACATTGAGTAAGATACAACATTTTCTTAAGCGTTGTTCTTTAAAAATCTATAAATTAGGGAGAAGAACAGTATGCATATCATGGAGTTATTGTGGGGATTACGTGAGCTAATGATTGGAAAGAAAATACTGTTATTGTATGTTGAGTATTTATTATCATTACCACCATCAGTACTGAACACAGTTTATGCGCCTACTATGTCAGCCACCAGGAGATTGGAGATTCAGCAATATCGATGCATAAGATGCATAGTCAGTCTCTGCCATCATGGAACTTAGTATCTAATTTATAACTTATGCAAAGGAGGCCACAGGCTACAAAAGGACTCAAACAAGACACTCTGAAAGGGTGTTCTAATTCAGGCTTGTGCTTTACACCAAAAAGGGCAGTTACAAATACATGGCCTGAAATGACATACTTCAGCAGGACAGCTGGTGGACATATTCTTTTTAGTCACCCTTGCCACGATCCCCCTCCTTCAACACTCTTGAATACTTGCACCCCAGTGAGCGTAGTGTCACCCACACTGGAAACTATTAGGTCATCCTGTCCAATTAGCACATTAAATATCTGCAATTTTATTAAACCCTTTGACCTAAGCCAGCCTGGAGATTCTTAATATAGATTTAGGTGTCAGACAGTCCCAGTTTGTGTCCCAGCTTGGGCATTTATGAATTTCATGACCTCTGGCAAGTAATGTAACATCTGTGAGCCTCTGTATTTACAAAATGAAAGAAAATAATAGAAGCTCCTTTGCAGGGTTGCTAAGTGGCTGCACAGACAACTGAGGAAATGGTTAGTACATGCTTGGCCTGTGGCCTGGCTTCACTGAGATGCCGGTTCTCCCTCCTACAGTGGCTCTTTGGGGGTCTCCATCCACAGAGGACTGGAGAATCACTGCGTCAATCACTGTGCAAACAAAAGTGACCTAAAACCCAAGCTTATCTACTTATCAGTTTGCCTTAGTGAGCAACCAGACACTGGATACATGAAATGTTATCATCTTGCAAAAATCCTCTATAAGCCATAGTGCCAGTGTTCTAAGTACAACTGGAAGGAATTAAGGTCATCATCTCTTGATTTCACATTATTTATGTGCAGACCTAATCACACTTCTGCACTGACGGGTCAGATGGCGTCCCACTCAAGGATCACTAAGCACCTAATGCACAACAGTCTTTCTGGGGTAGTTTATGTGCTGATTATGGCCCAGAGGATAACCTCTGACCTCTTGAATTTCTAGCGAGGTTTGCAACTCCTTTTTGTGCATGTTACAACATGCGATACTGTAGAGTGAGCCTTCAATGTGCCATTTAACCTAGGAAAAGAAAACAAAGCATCTTGTGCTCAAAATGGTGTGTTGATTCTAGACTCTGGACTCTTAATGGATTTCACTGAGTAAAACATGCCCTCAATTATACAAGTACAGCTACTTATGCAAATACACTGTTGAGCTGGCGCTGATGCATTCTGGCTGTTGAGAAATGATTATGCTGCTGGTACATACCTCTTCCCAGCTCTGCTTTGAGTAACAATATCATGCTACTCATGAAATTTCAGCTTAAAATCTGAAATCTGCCATGGTGGGGTATTTATAACATGGAAATAAAAACCTGTATAAATCAGTACTTTTTTTTAAGTGTGTTATTAACCATTTGCCAGCACACCAGAAGACATACCTCACTTGTTGATTTATCTTTTTACTCATGCCTGCTACCTGTACCAATAATTCTACTCTCTCAACACTAAGTATCCCAAGCTGTGTCCAATTCCAGAATTTTCCACCATCCAACCAAACTTCAGACATAATCTTTAACTCATAATCCTACATTTACCATGAAGCTTTCCCCTGTCCAGCAGATGAAATCTAATGGCTTTGTTTGATCCCTTCCAAGCTGGTTATGAAATTGCTTGTGAGCGATTGTTCCTCTAAGGTTCCTAGACCATAATTGCTCTTTTCTATAGTTTAAGTTCCTTGGTTACCTTTAGTCGTTGATTTGCCTAAATATAAACAAAAATAGCCAGAGTCTGATTTCATCAACAGCTCTTCCACTTGTCTAATTAGGATATTGATGCAAGAGAACAAAAGACACAACACTCCAAGAGTTCAGATCTGACCACACCAAGAGCATTACCTTTTGGTAACTTTTCTCATTCAGTAATTCTAGAGTTACGCTGTCCTGCCAAGGCAGTTCTAATTTGCATTTTATTTGTTAGAAACTAAGGGAGGATTTACAAAACCAGTTTAACAGTATTCAAGGGATACTGCCTAATACTCAATTACATCTCTCGAGGTAAAATTTCAGTCTAATTTAAACAAGAATATATATTAGGAAATGTGTTTCAAATTTCTCTAAAATGCACTAAGCAATAACACTTTATAGAATTTGTCTTAAGAAAAAATGACCCAGATGTGGGCAAAACTTTACTAAAAGTTTGCTTCTCAGCAGATTGTTTATAATTGTGAATACCCGAAACCTACCCAAATCCAGCAGTGGATTTGACTGGGCAAAATTATGGTGTGTTCATAAAACAGGAAACTATTGACATGTTGAAATAATCTTAGTAGTTAACATTGGTTAAGCATCTATTATTTATAGGTATGTAGAGAATGTTATGTATATGCTGAGGGCTATACTAGGACTATCATTTAAATCTAACAGACCTTACGGTAATTACTTTTATTAGTACTCTATTTTGCTGAAGCCAATAGAGAGAAGTAATATAACCAAAGTGTCACTAAAATAGAAGTCTGGTGTTTGTTCTCTCTCTCCCCCCCCGCCCCCGTGTGTGTGTGTGTGTGTGTGTGTGTGTGTGTGTGTGTGCGCGCGCGCATGCTGGGGTAGGTTGTGGCTATAATAGACTCTTAGAGATTTTTTTCCAACCCACCCACCACTAGATTCTGATCCTTCTTAGGAACGATTATTTTTCTCAGTTGAAAATCACTATTGTGTTGGCGAGGAGGTGGCTAAATTGGAACTCTCCCACGCTGCTGTGTGAGTGTACAATGGTGCTGCTACAAATAGTTTGGTAGTTTCTCAAAATGTTAAACAGAATTAACATATAATCCAGAAATTTCACTTCTAGGTATATATGCAAGAGAACTAAAAACACATATTCAACCAGAACTTGTACACAAATATTCTATAGCATGATTCACAACAGCCAAAAAGTGAAAACAACCCTAAAGTCCATCAACTGATAAATGGATACATGACTTGATAACAGATTAAAATTTAGCTATAAAAGGAATGAAATACTGGCACATACTATAACATGGATGAACCTGAAAAAAAAAAACATAGTCTGTCATTCCATTTATGTGAAATGTTCAGAATAGCAAATCCAGACAGAGAACAGATTAATGGTTGACTGGGGCTGAGGTGAGGAATGGGAGTGACTCCTAATGAACTCAGGACTCCCTTTTTTTGGATGATCAAAATGTTCTAAAACTAGATAAGGGCAATAGGTGCTTAACTCAATATACCAAAACCCATGGGATTGTATTCTTTAAAAATATAAATTTTCATGGTGTGGTTTTAGTAAAGCTGTTATTAAAGATTAAAAAATCACTACTAGCCCTCCAAAGACTAAAAATGGATCTACCAGATGGCAGATCAACAATTCCACTCCTAAGTGTCTATCCAAAGACACAAATTCAAAAGGAAACCTGAACTCCTATGTTTATTGCAGCACTATTTACAATAAATAAATAAATAAATAGTAAATAGCACTATTTACTATTTCCAAGATATGGAAATAACCAAAATGCCCCAGAAAAGGTGATTGGATCAGAAGTTGTGGTATATACACACAATGGAATACTACTGAGCGATCAAAAAAGATAAACTTATGTTATTTGTGGCAACATGGATGGAACTGGAAGGGATTATCCTAAGTGAAGTGAACCAGAAGGAGAAAAATAAATACTAGATGGTTTCACTTACAAAGGATCAGACAAAGACAAACTGTAAGACTGATCTTTGAAAGCAGACTGTAGATCTGAGACATTCAGGACAGGGGAGAGAGAATAGAAAAGGTGGGGAAGGATGGGACGAGAGCACAGTAGACTATGGTGGAAGACTATGGGTGCTTTGGTGGTGGGAAAACTATGGCAACCACACCTGAGGGGAGAAATCCTAATTTGTGAAACAATAAACAAAGATGTTTAAAATAAATGCCTGTTGTTATAAGTCATTGTTACTTCTAGGAACATATCCTATATCTTTCAGCTTTAATTGAAAGGTATCTAATGACAAGGATATTCATGTTTCGGTATTTTTTAAAAGTCACAAAATAATACGTAATGACTTGCCTCACTTTTTGGATAAAAATGTGCATATGCTGAAAGGAATATATAAAAATACTTCATGGTAGTTATGTGTGGTTTTCTTTTTTGTTTTGCACTTTGTCAAAGAAAACTTAGAACATGAATAATTTTTTTAAAGATTTATTTACTTATGCATACAAGCTGGGTGCAGGCCAGAGTGTGGGGTGATGAGAGGGTTCACCAGATACAGAGTGGGGAGTAGAACAGGCAGATCGACCGACATACACTGTGGAGGGGAGTAGCGGGTGAGGCAGGAGCTGTCTGCTGTGCCATGTGGGAATCTCCCTGGCCAGGCATCGAATTCCGAGCGGTAGCTGCTGACAGCTCCACAGCAGTGCGCTTAACCCCTTGTGCCACCAGGGAGGCCCATGAATCATATTTTCTATAATTTAATTTTTTTTCTGTAATTTCCTTTTAAATTTAGGTAACTCTGATTTATAACACTATATCTTATTTAGGATCATAGCGTCACAGACACCTTTTCAGATCTATGTTACCACATCACACCCACCAAGGCACCCACAGTCCTCCACCATACCATTGGGCCCCCACGCTGCCTGTCTGGTAGCCTTAATTCTGCGGATTTCTAGGGCTTGTTTTGGTTTAGTTTTCTCTGTTCCCTTGTTTTGTTTCTTTATAGTCCATAAATGAGTGAAAGCATGAAGTATTTGTCTTTTTCCTTCTGATTTACTTCGCTGAGCATAATCCCTTCCAGTTCCATCCATGTTGTGACAAATGGCAAGACTTCATTCCTTGTTATAGCCGAGTAGCATTCCATTGCATACATATACCACATCTTCATTCACTCATCTGTTGCTGGCAACAGCTTAGGCTGGTTCCCTAACTTGGCTGTTGGAAACACACCACAGGGAACATAGAAGTTACAAATTGTTTTGCAAAGTAAAGTTTTCAAGGTTAGGTTTTTTTTTTTAATGCCATGAAACACTTTTTTAGGATGAAGGCTTACACTGCAGAGATCAAAAGCTATTTTCTTCACACCTGGAAACTGAGAGATTTTAATTATGGTGCTACTGAATACATGGAATACCTCTGTCCATCAGAAATGTAACCCAAGCCTTAGTTGTAATTTGAAATTTTCAAATTGCCACAGTGTGAAAACAAGTAGACAGAAACAAGTAAAAAGACATTGGTAAAATTAATTTTAACATTTAGAAAAATTTCACAAAAATGAAACTATTTAATTTAATATATAAAATATTATACTTTAAACATAAAATCAATATAAAGTTAAATTATATATTTACTTAATATGTATATAAAACCTGGTATGGGTTTTATACTTCCATCATCACTCAAAATAACCACATTTCTTGGACTCAATCACCACCTGTTAGTAACTGCAGAATAGACATAGAGGAAGTATTCCAAAAATAGGATTCCATTCGTAAAAAAATGTATTATATTCTTCCAAAGAGACATTATCTACTAAGGACTTGAACTAAACTGTGATGCTAAAACCAAACTAAACAACATTTTAATCTGATGAACCTCACAATTATTTAAACTAATGCAAACCAAATATTATATATACCCACATATATACAAATTCATGTAAAATCATACTATAATCAAATTTGATTTTCCCCCAAATTAGTAACAGAATAAAAACAGATCAAGCTTCTAAAAGTGTTCAGATGACACCATACAAGAACACAGCAGATAGCAAGGAAGAGAGGATTTAGTCACTGTAATAGTTAAACCTCCAGTAGCCCAACTGCTTATTTCAGTTTAATTCAGCATCCATGGCTTTACTTGCAGCTAGGAGAAGCAGCCAAGAAGCGAGATGTCACTGCCAGAAAAAGGATTTTCACAGCTGGGCATCTGGACTCTATTATGACCAGTAAAGGTAGAGAAATTTAAAGATGCAGTTAGAGGTGTCCGACTGAGAATTACAAGAAGACTTAGATTGGATTAGAGAGTAGAATTGTATGGTCACATGATCAGTGTATTACCCCCCAAGGACTATTGAATTAGAGACTCTACTGCCTTGAACATGTGCATGTAAACAGCTTCACATGTGCATTGAACAATTTCTCCTTTCTAATATACTTTGTTCATTGATTTTTGGGGACCACTTTCTTGATTCTTCTGCTGTATCACTGTACGCGCTTTTCCAGGCTGATTGCTGGCTCCTCTTCTCTGCTTTGACGTCTAAAGTACACACACCATAGAGTTCAAAGTTCTCAGACCTCTTTATCCCAGCCCCACTCTCTAGTCTCATGGCTTGCTACTCAAGGGATGACAAAATCCCAAATTTAAATTTTGAGAATCAACCTCTCCCCTGATCTCTGGCCTAGAATCACCAATAGCTGACTAGACATTTCCCTGGGGGTCTGTAAGTCAACTGAATCCCTACTGCCACCACCACCATACCTGTTCCACCTTTCTGTCCCCTCCCCTGGTTCTTCTCTCATTCCCCACCTCCTTCCAGTCCAGCTCTTACTTCAAACCAGAATCTAACCTCTTTTCCCCAATTCCACTGCTACTAGCATGTTCTCACTGCCATGTATTTCAACAAGACCGTTCCAATGGGCTCTGATGAGTGGTGAGCCCTCCTTCAGCTCTGCTATGTGTATTGTAACACATCAATGCTAAGAGGATAACATGTCCTGAGGGCAATGGGAAATTTGAGTTTGGAACCCCCCAGATTCTGCTCCATGCATCTTTTCCTTTGTTGACTTATATCTATATCCTTTCCCTGTAATAAACTATAACCATGAGTATAATGGCTTTCAGTGAGTTCTATAAATCCTAGTGAGTTGTTGAAACTGAATATAATTTTGGAAATTATAAATATTAATAAATTATAAATGGAAACCTCCTACATTTATAATTGATGTCAGTCTTGGGAATTCTGTCCTTATATTATGCAGTTGGGCTTAACATGGATAACGAGTAATGCTACAAACATGTCCAACAAGGTGCAAATTAAAGGCAATAAACAGATCATTAGATCTAGTCCCCCATCACTTTGCTGACAGAAAACTGAAGCCTACAGAAAAGAACTGACTTGATCAGATCACCAGGTGATTTAGTGACAGACCCAGAGCATGGATCATGGTGTCCTGGCTCCCATGTTTAAATCCATTAACTTTCCTCAACTCTTATTTTGGGGGACACATTACTTTTTAAAAGAGGGTAAGTAGATAGTTATTAGACAATGAATTTGGTAAAACTCCCCAGTATTTTTGAGGTTAGTAGCACAGGGAGAAATCACTCTTTTTCAAAAATCTTGGGGTAACCCTGGGCAAAACTTAAGAAACAGAATTCCCCTTCAACTCTGTTTTACTGCCCAAGGTGGGTCAGTGAAGAAATGTAGGGATAGCTGCATCAATCTTCCCAATCCATGGCTTCAGAAATCTGGGAAGGAGGCCTCAATGCTCACTGAGAGGTCACTCTCTCCTTATACCTTCACGTTCTGCCATTTTCTCCTTCTTTGGAAGGAACCTTCTAAGTATGGGTGTGCTGGGAAATTACAGGACATATTCATGAGAAATGTAGTCCATCATGTGGGAAAACATCTTGATAAATTCAAAGTGCTATGAAAGCAAGGTGGACACCCTCATTGTTACTATCCCAGTGAGGTAACAGAAGCAGAATTCAAGAACTAGATGGACCTTGAACTTGTGAGTAAAGCTGTATATATTTTAAAATTCAATAAATATTTATGGGGAAAACACAGAATAAAAATAATTATATTAAATATTCCTCAAATAGAAACCTCTGTAATTTCCATTTGGCATCTGACAGCACTACAAAGGTGAACAAAGCATGATAACCAAACTTCATGAATTTACATCTGAAAAGTGACATAGGCCCTGAGTGACTTTTATACTTTGGAGTCACAACTTCTTTTGAGAATTTGATGAAGGCTTTGAACTCCTCCCCTCTGCCCCCCCCCCATAAATAAAACATTGTTGAGAACACTTCCAGCTTTCAAATGCTGACTCATTCTGTCTACTTCATGGACAAGAAATGGAAAAAAGTGGGACAGCTGGGTGTAAATGATTTAGGTTAGAAGAAAGGTCCAAAATTCAACATAAGCTTAGAATTATAGTACCACAACCTCCCAAGCATATTTATACATGGATGCAATAAAAAGCATCAATATGTAGTTCTTAATAGTAATGATGGTAAGAGCAGATGTGAGAGTTCCTGGTCAAGGGTAATAGGCAAATGGTTAAAGGAATGACTTTAGGGAGCCAGACTGTTTGGATTGAAATATTGACTCATATCTCCCATCAGTATGATGTTGGGCAATTTATTTAATCGTGCTATGCTTTGATTTCATTTTTATTCATACTGATAACAACACAGGGTTATTTTAAAATGAGTTAATATATATAAAATATTTAAGACAGCCCATGGCACACAACAGACATCAATCAATTGGTATGAGCACTGCACATTCATTATTTCAGACTCTGTTGTTGTCCACATGAACACCAGATATATTCATATTTCTAGTTTTCATTCTTAATCTGTTTTGATAGATCAGCTTCATTTCTCTTTTTAAATTTCTTTTGTTTGTTTTTGCTAACTAAAGATGACATCTCATTACAAGGGAATAGGCAACTGTTCATGTCAGTGGGTACATAGAGGCAGATGTTCATTTAACACCAAACATTTACTACTTGCATGCTACTAGCTTAGCTCTAACCTTTTTAGGGACTGGGAAGGAGTTCTTAACTTGATTGCAGAATAAATGCTAAAATGGATGTGTAAAAAAGAGACCTATCAAATGTGGATGGAGGCCTGAAGGTGGATCAACTTCATAATTTGTGGGCCTCATCCAAAATAAAAACATGGGGCCCTCCACAGAATGGAAGAACATGTTTGCACACCATACACTGGAGATCAAAGATCTACAAAGAGCTCCTACAATTTAACAAAAGAAAACAAACAACTCATTCAGAAAATGGGCATAAGAGCTAAATAGGTACTTCTCCAAAGACATGCAAATGGTCAACAGGCACATGAAAAAATGTTCATCATCACTTATCATGAGGTAAGATGCAAGTCAAAACAACAATACACCTGTGAGAATCATGCATATTGAAAAAAATTCTGGCAAGGATCAGGCAATGGAGAAAAAGAAAACCTCTTAAACTGTGGGTAGGAATGTAGACCGGTCCAGTACCTGTGGAAAACAGTGTGGAGGTTCCTCAAAAGACTAAAAATGGTTCTACCTTATGATTCAGTAATTCCATTCCTGGTTATCTACCTGGAGAACACAAAAACACTAATTTGAAAGGAAACCTGCACTCCTAAGTTTATTGAAGGAAGCACTGTTTACAGCCAAGATGTGCTAACAACCTAATACTCCCTAATATCTTCTCTGACATTCATGGTGACCACTTGGCCTCCAATTTCCAACACTGCTGGGTCTATGGAACATAAAATAATATTGAACACGTCTGTGGCCCCTATTTAGTTCATAGTAGTGTAGAAACCATAGAAGATGACTGAAATATGTCTGCTTTATGGATAAAGACACACACTGAGAAGAAATTCACTCCTTCTTCTATTTTCTGAGTGGTGTCCACTGTGTACCAAGTTCCCTAAACCAGAAACTCAACAGTCACTTTAATACTTTCCTTTTACCCTCCATTTAGTCTGGTGCCAAGTCCCATAAATTCCAGATTTTTGATAGTTGTAAAATCTGCCCCTATCTAGCCATCCACACTGTCACCAGCACTTACTGTCATCAGACACACTAATACAGCTTGGGCCATTAGTGTGTCTCCTGTTCCTGCAGTGGATTCTTAGCACAGCTTCCATTCTCCATATTGATTGAAGATGATCACATGTATGATCATGCTGCTGCCCTGCTTAAAGTCTTTCACTGGCTTCCCACACTCTTAATCTAGTTTAATGAACACTTAAACACCGGCCACTGCCTGCCTCTTCACTTTTTTTTTTTTTATACAATCAGGACTCAACAGTTGACACTGAAGTCTCAGTGAGTCTTTCAAGGTTTCCCACTTTGCCAAGGTTCCTTCACTTCTGGATCTCTGCAGATGCATTTTTTTTCTTGAAATTTTCCTCGCTTTGATCTTTCTCTCCATAACCTACAAGACTTCTGAATACAGGCCAAGGTCAGTGACCCCATAGTACTTAGGTGTCTTTTTTCTCTTTCCACTGTGAGATCTTTGGGACCAGGGGCTGTGGTCTTACTCCCTGTGCATCGGTACCTGACACAGTACCTCCGACAGGAAAATAACAAGGGGCAATCATTTGTCCACTGCCTCAGTAATCAAAGGGTGAGTGAGTAAATTAATGATAGCAAAACATAAAGGGTAAGTGGGAGTATGACAGGAGAAGGCATTTGGAGCTTTTTCTCACATAGCTGCTGGCCTTTGTCGTCTATGTGAAAATACATTGTCCTTTTGGTTCTCACAAAGCACCCTGTTGTCCAAGTATAGGGCCTTTGCATCTGCCTGGAATGCTATTTTCTCTTCCACTTATAGTTAATACCTCCTTACCCTTCACAGTTCAGGTTACTCTTCCTTCTAGCAGGGAAGGAGTCTCACCTAGGCAGACAAATCAGTCCTCTATCACCTCTCCCTGATCTTTAATACTAGAGCACTGCTTCTCCCCACTAACCCCAGTGTGGTTCTATATCCACATCTGACTACTCCATTAGTAACCATTTCCATCAGTAGGCAATAAACTTGAGAGGCGAGAATCATGTCTGGTTTCTTCATTATTGGATTCCCAGCGCCCAAGTACAGTGTCTTACAAACAAATTTGCAAAATGATGCATGAATTAAAAATTCAGCATCTCATCAGCAGTCTGTTGGTTCATTTCAGTACTGTATAGAGAGTAGGGCTCCACAGAAATACTTTTTGTTAAGCAAAAGGCTAGGAGTGATCTTTCTTCAGTTTATAAAACAATTGTTAACTAGTAGACTTTGTTTGTTTAGAGAAGGAAAAGAGTTTATTAGAGAGAAAAGGAACAGAAATAAAGTGGGACCTCCCAGGCTGGTGGGACCGGGAAAGGGAGGGGCAAGGAAGCCATTAACTAGTAGACTTTAAGTAAATAAATTCATACTTAGAAGTTTAGCAATATTTGCATATTTCCATACTGCCTGCTTATGGCTTCTTTTGAAACAATGTGAATGTCATCAATGGAATCCCATGTCCTGGGACCCTACACCCCACCTTGTTAGGTAAATAAAGAGCTGCAAAGTCTACTTCTACGACAGGAAAAACCAACGGGCCTGATTCACAGGCGCCGTCACGTGCACATAACTGAGAGTCATCAAAACCTGTCAAGTCACAGGTTAGTCAGTGACTCATCAATAAGTGATCATTCAAATGGCAAAACAAAGAGTCATGAGGAGACATTCCTGTGTCAATTTATTGCAGCTAAATAATAATGACAAGGCGGTGGCCTGGATCACTTTTTTAATATTCCCAGGGCTGAGCACAAAAGCAGAAGGACTGAGAAGGACGTTAAAGACAACTTGACCTTGTGGACTTCGATAACCTTTGATACATTTATGAAGTGATTTTTCCACAGATCTTAAAGAAAATGGAAAACAATGACATCATAAAGGTTGTTCATCTGATAATCAAAGCCAATGCTATATGAGGATATTTATGTTTTTTAAAGATTTATTTATTTATGCATACAAGCTGGGGTACAGGCCAGAGGCGTGGGGCAGTGAGAGGGGTCACCAGAGACAGAGTGGGGAGCAGAACAGGCAGATTGATGGAAACACACTGCTGAGGGGAGCAGCAGGCGAGGCAGGAGAGGTCTGCCGTGCCATGTGGGAATCTCCTCGGCCGGCATCGTCGCTGCCAACAGGTTCGCAGTGCAGCTCTTAACTGCTGCACCACCAGGGAGGCCCCATATGAGGATATTTACCAAAAGTAGGCATTGTGCTTATTTCTTAGTGTACACATTATTGTTCAATCTCATAGCCACCCAATAAGGAGGGTATCATTAGTACCACCTTGTGAGGCAGCCGGGGCTCAGAGATGAGCTATCTTACAGGGAGTAGAATGGGGGCAGGCTTGGGTTTGAGCCCAGCTTTACTCAACTCCTAAGCAATTATTCCATAGTGCTTCCACTTATATTTTCCCATGGAAATTTCTATTCTGGATCTCTTACCCAGTAAGTATGTATGAAATATCTGTCAAAGAAACAGAGCTATAATTCGCAAAATTCTTTGAAAGGAACACCTAAACTGTCAAAAGACTGATTTTTCTCACACAAAAAATGTGCAGTTTAAATTGTCCTGTGATGTTGAGAACTGACGTAATTATGTCTTTGGAGCTTTTGTTGTTTACATTTTTCGGTCCATTTTTGTGGGGTTTTGTGTGTGTGTGTGTATGTGTGTGTGTGTGTGTGTGTGTGTGTGTGTGTGTGTGTGTGTGTGTGTGTGTGTGAGATTCACTTCTCTATTACTCAGAACATTATACACCTACACATTGAGTAAACCTGAATATAACAAGATTTAAAGACACAGAAAGTAGTTGTCAATACCTGAAAACAGAGAAGCTCAGTATAATTGGGGGAAAGCAGAGGCTTGAAATGTCAAAGATGATAGCTTTTCTACCTTAAAAGAAGGATTCAGAAGTACGCCAACTAAGAGAGACAGGCTTAGCAAGGACAATTAGAAGAGTAATGGTGAATTGAATATACATTCATCATCTCATTTTTTCCAAGCTTTCCTTAAAGTAAGGGAGACAAAACTGATGTGACCTGTAGCAATGAAGAGGCTCTATGGGGGCACCATTTAGTGGACAGTGAGTTTCATTTGTTTCTGGGAGAAGAAAAGTGGATGGAAGGATGTTGACATGGAGGGGAGAAGAGATATCACCAAAGAGAGCACCCACTTCCCTTGCAGAAACCTGCAGAGGCTGGAACTTAGGAACCCCTAAAATGACACTAGGACTGAAAAATGGAGGGGGGTTGCTAAAATAAAATCTACAAGGGGAAAAATCAACTCATGTGCTCTTCATCCCCACTGCTTAACTCCTCTCCCTATCCCAGCCTGGGAGAATAACAGAAGGCTCTTCCCTTTGAGTGACATATTTAAATAGTCTGAGGTGGACTAAGGTGTCAAAGGTGGAAGGTGGGTCTCCAAAGAGAAGTGCTGTGCATTCTGGAGATTAGGGATCCAAGTGCGAGATCATCTCTCCTCCTGCTTAGCTCATTCCACTAAGTAGCCAGTGGGTGGTAAGTCCTATTCATGTTCATTCAATTGTTCTATTGACTCATTCTCCCATATGACTAAGCAATGATTATTGAGCAAAATCTACAATATAAGGGAAAAAAAATCAAGAAAGACAAACATAAAAACATATTGGTGAAGATAAACTTTCAGCAACAAAAATAAACCTGAATGCAGAAACATTTACAAGAAAATAAAACTCCCAATCAAGAATAAGATGTAATTAAAAAAGGACAAGGAGAGAATAAGAAAAACTCATGAAAATAAAAAATATGGCCATTTTGTTTTAAAGTAATTAGAAAACTAAAAGACTCTAGTAAATGGACCAATGGAACACAATTGGGACCTCAGAAATAAATATATGGATATATGAAATATTTATAAAGATGCCAAGAATTACACAATCGGGGAAGGATGAATGGTCTTAGGAAAATTGGATCTCCACATGTAAAAGAATGAAACTGGACCCATATCCAATACCCTATGCAAAGACAATAATGAAAAAATGGATTCAAGACCTACAAGCAAGACTTGAAAATGTAAAATTCCCTGAAGAAAACTGGACAATCATTTTTTAGATATGTTAGGTAACAAAGGAAGTAAACATACATAAATGAGACTACATCAAATTAAAAGTTTCTGCACTGCTCAGGAAACAAACTAAAGGCAACTCACAGAATGGGAGGCAATATTTGCAAACAATGTGTATCTCATAAGGGATTAGTATCCAAAATATAGAAGGAACCTATATAACTCAATAGAAATTTAACAACAACAAAGTAACCGAACAAACACTTATCCAAGAAGATATTCAAATGCACAACAGAAGCATTAAAAAGTGTTTAACATCACCAAAAATCCAAGAAATTCAGATCAAAACTACTTGTGATGTCATCTCATGCCTGTAAGGGTGGCTAGCACCAAAATAATCAAGGCAACTCTTGGTGAGGATGTGGAGAAAAGGGGACTCCTATGAATTCTCAGACCACCAAGGATAAAGGTCCTAAAAGTTTTCTGGAAGAAGCCACAGGCCATCTATACAGTGGTAACTCAGAATGTCATGGAAGATTTCTCTTCAGCAACAACAGTCCCTAAAATACAATGGAACAACAATTTCAAAATCCCAAGAGAGAATGATTTTTTTTTTCAAATTTTATTTTATTGAGGTAATATTGTTTGAGACAGGAAGGGTCCTGAGATGAGGAAAAGACAGAATTCAAGGACAAAATCTTGCTGTTCCCACAGGTTGGTAAACAAGAGATTAGACAAATCTGATGAATCTAGGCTTGGACCCCCTGTGGCCATAAATTTCCTTGGCCCATTGTTTGTGACTCATTTCCCTCAGCCGGGCATTCCCGAACTGTCTTTCCACAGCTCATCATGTTGGCTGCCATGAAAAAAGGAGTTACAGACTCAGAAGAGCCACAAACCTTGAAGCCAAACTGGTTCAAACTGGAGCTGTGGGCTCACAGGCTCCATGAGACATTCACCGTGGAGAGGGTCACAGGTCCTGAGTGACCCCCGGGGTTCAGCGGAATGTGCTCACAGCTAGCAGCCACAAATGACACACTTGGTGGGACAATTGGACTTTAGCCAAGTCCACTCTCCTTGCTTTCTCAGCCAACAAAGTTTAATTCACAAACCCCAATGCTAAAACTTTTACAGTCCCTAAGCTCGGACACCTTGGACAGACTCACACACCTAGAGAGATCTCAGAGTTCTCTTTCCTTGCTCTTTCACTCATCAATAAACAATGACTCCTTGCCTGCCCTCAGCTGTGTCTGTGGAAGGCACTTTTCAGCTCTGACCAGAAAGTCAAGAGCCCTTTGCTGGCCTTGGGAACACGGCCCCCTGGCACATCCCTCTGATACCTGCCAAGTGGAGCAGTGGTTTGCTCCAAGTTCATCCTCCTGTATTGCTGGAGAGTGGAATCGAACTGAAGGACCCCAGGCCTGTCCCTTGCCTGGTGATATTTTTATAGCACTGTAAGTGATTAAGAGGTACCGGTCACACTGGAGAGAATGATGTTCAAATAAGAATACTGTACTATCAATTATGTGCCCGAGTGCCTGGAGACTCTAAAATTTATTAAGCTACCACATTCTTTTGCTGGATGGCTTACTGGAAACACCAACATTCCTTTGAGAGAAATATCACTTTGACTATTCACAGTGAGATCTGCCACAGGGAGGTCGACCCGATGAATCAAAAAAATGAGTCAAAACTGTACCCGAGCTGGTCTGCTAGTCTTTTTCTAGAATATATCACGGGGTCTTCGAACACACAAAGGGGAACTAGCTTAGAGGGTAAGAAGCTGCAGTGTGGAACCAGGGACAATCATCCATGAAGGGGGCCTTGGGGCAAGGAGGCAGCGGTGACCATTTGTAAAGGCCTTTCCATCATTGCTGCTACCCAGCAACTTTCAGAGGTCCTAGTTCTAGCCCACAGCATGTGTGAATATGATCGAAGAGATGTCAAAGCTGAGGCCTCAGTAATTTTCAAGTCAAATATGATCAAGAATTGTCCATTAAAGATCACGTGCTTATGGGTACTAACCTAAAACGGTGCAAATGAATTTAAAGTGAAGCACAGACTCCCCTGCATTATTTTTATTTCAAGAACATTTATTTATACATCGTTTTCATTAGATTAGCTTTCCAAGCAACGCGAGAGCTCTTTTACAATAAAACACTGTTTTTCAGATTGCATGACTCTAGATTCTATCTGTGTAAGAATCCTGAGATTCTTTGCCTGCTGTTGATAAAGGTTTGTGTTTTACAGCTAGTGAATGTTGACCAGAGCCAGCCTTGTGAAGCTTTACCTTTCCCCATGTTTAAGCACATACAGACCACAGGAGAGTCCTGCTTGTTAACATGTTAATGCCCCACTGACATGACATCAGCAGATTTAAAATAGATGCTTCAGAAATAACTGTCATGTTTCTTGATCCTTTCATATTTCCAGAAATTACAATAACTTTTCCCAAAAACAAAAAACTGAAGGCTTGCCTGACAAGTGTGACCCAGGGGTGGTAGAATCCGATACTTTCTCAGCAGCAGAATGCACATGTGAGTGGCCCAGGGGCTCCCAGATCAAAGGCTGTTGCTGTCCACCTTGAAAAGCAAACCCTCCCATGGACATAATACAATTTCTCTTAGGCCTAAAAATAATAATGTGGCCCAGCGCAGTGCGTTGCCTGAGGACCAGATGGCCAAGGCAGCTCACAAGCTTCTGGGTGGGGCTAGCAGAGGCACTTACTGTAGAGATGTTATTATTGCCAACAAGCAGAGGAAGTGAAACAACAGTGAACATGGACAAGGAAAAACAACAATAAACTATAATTATTTCCTGCAAGTTCGCCTACGTGAGCTCGCAATACTGAATATTTAATCCTGCTCGAAGGCCAAACTGTCATTTTCACTAAACAATTCTTTTCATATTTTACATGAATGATAGCAATATTTTAATAAAAATCACTGAGCTTGCCATAGATAGAAAAGGTGTCTAATTGAATGTACATGCTACAGATTTAGTTGTAACAGTCACAAACTGAAATATACAGAAATATTTCTGTATGATCACATTATTTTGGCAAAGGAGGTCAAGGACAGAGATAGAAAACTGATATGGGCAAGGTCTTACACCCATAATTCTTACAAAATATGGATCCTTTGGACTTTGTTGAAGAGTTTTGCAAACTGAAGTCTAAAACATCCATGCCAATTCTTGTACTAAATAAAAAGCCTGGGAGATCTTGTGTGATTTTGTGATACTTTTTCTGAGAAGTAAAAAGAAAAACTATAAAATGTAAAAATGAAATCTGTTTTCCCCTTATTTTGTTTTTTTAAGCTAAACATACACCTTTCAATACTGCTGAAGTGGCCAGTTTGGGGAAAGAGAGCCCCTGCAGCATTGCGAGGTGTCACTCACACCCCATCTGAGTCACCTGCTCAGCCTCGCCTTGGTGCCATCCAGCAGAAACAAGATTCTGATCTGCAGATCAGATTGCCCTCCATTTTAATGCTCTCTTTCTATTTCAGTCTATTCTATTTACCCCCTCATGAAAAAAATATGCATTCTCCCCGAGGAACTTCCCTAAGCCCATGTCAACAACGATGAACAAGATACAAGTTCTCTTTCCTCAAGAAACAATCAGTCTATGAAGATAATGAACAGGATCTGATGGGAGCAAAGAATGCAAGGGGAAGGAAGACTTACTGGGATACAATGATCGGGGAAGGGCTCTCAAGGAAGTCACCTTTCAGCTGATCAAATGATCCAGCTATGGGAAAAGTTCGTGTGGTGAGTGATGTTACATGAAAGGGAATAAGCATGCAAATACCCCAAGGTGGGGAGCAGCTTGGCAAGTACAAGGAACTGAAATATTGGCCCAAAGTAATTGAAAGGGAGGATGGCCCAAGATGGCAATTGGAAAGGCAATTAGAATCATAATGCATTGGGCCTGTAGGATATTGTAAGAAATCAGAATAAAATCCAAGGTGTTCTGAAGAACCTCTGAAGGGCAGGGCACGGGGGTGGGGGTGGGTGGGGGTAACGTGTGCTGAGGGATGGTCCTGAGGTGTGTCTACTTAAAACTTCCTCATGGGAAGGTTCACGGGCATCTCAAAACCAACAGATGCAGACACCTTCCTTGCCCCCACTTCCTCCCTTTCTCAATCCTCCCTTTCTAATATTTACTGAGAATCAACTCATTGTTAAATTATTTCCTGGGTCTCTATGTTAGCCAAATGACAAAGTATCACTATATTGACATTTTTAATTTCTCACCCTCACATTCAATCAACAGCTACACTCTGAACTTTACTGCAAACTTTAATTCTTTCTGGTTCAGGCTTTTGTTATTGGCCATTTAAGAGGAATAATCTTAGCAATGACTCTGCTGCCACCAGCAACAGCTACCGCAATTTCTTCTAACCCAAGCAGTGCTTACTGTGGGCTTTGGTCTGTATATCTTATATAAGCAAACACATTTACTGTTCACCAAAACTCTGAATGGTCTTGTTGCAGATATACTAGGGAACATTCCTCTTTATTGTGTTTGGCTGGTTGGCTTTCTTCTCTTTCTGAGCCTTCCTACCCACTTTACCGACAGACTAATTTCCCTCCCACAAAGCTCTCATCAATCTGAGAGCCAGGCTCGTCTCTTGGCGCTTTCAGACAGTGTCCAAAGGCCTTTCCCTGGTAATCACCCTCTCCTGAGCTGGTCCCGCTCTGCACTTCCCAATTCACAGCCCACTTTTTTTCTATACATAATAGTTTTGTTTTTTTTCTGCACTGGAATCAATATATTTGTAATTATCCTAATGCAGCAATTCTCAAATTGTGGTCTGCGTACCTCTAGGGATTCCTGAAATGCCTTTAAGGGACCCACAGATCAAAACTCTTTTCATAATACTGAGATATTACTTGCCTTTCTTACACTCATTCTCTCATGAGTGTAAAATGGCTCTTTCTAGAAGCTACATAATGTGTGATATATCATAATAGACTAAATCTGGAAACATGAGAATCCAACTGTCTTCTATTAAGCCAGACTTTAAAGAGATTAAATATATATATATATATAAAACAATGCTACTCATTTTGTTTTGGAAAATATAGTGATACTCCATCAAAGTATTATTATATTAACATGTAATGGGTTTATTATTTTTAATTGAATTAATCAACACTGCTAAAATCTGTTTTAATTTCTAATAAACTATCAACAGATATTCTGAAGTTCTTTGGGGTCCTCAATAATTTTTAAGGTTACAAAGGTGTCCTCAGACCAAATAATCTGAGGATCATTGTTCTGATTGCTAAGAATATATGCTTAAAATCATCTGGAGTTTAAATCCTGAAGTTACTAATAACCTTTTGACTTCAGGATTCTGAGTTTCCTCAATAGCAAAATGGATTTTAACAAATCAACCTTATACGATAGTAGAGGCGATATGCTTGAGATAGAGTTGACGCCCAGAATACATGATATATGGTAGACTCCTCCAGTGTCACGCTGATGTAACAATCATTTCTATTGTTCTTTTCCATACATGCTCTGACTTTCCTGTTCCTAAGTTATTAGTGATGCTGTGTATGCAGGGATTGTTCTAGAGACTTCTTAACCTACTGAGAGCCAAATGCAGCAGATAATATTTTATAGAGGTTAACAGGTAACTCTCATGTTTCCTAAGACCTGCCTTTCAGACAGAGATAGCTCTCTTTGTACTCTACTCAGGAAGAAGGCAGAACCAGAAATACCAACTTAATATATTCTTTATTAGTTTCTCACTAGACTTTTATAACTGAAAGCAGCAATATTAATCTTAAAGCCTGAGAGGGAGAAAAAGGGACTTTTGAAGATCAAAAACTTGGCTTTAAATACCGAGCACCAGTGCCTATAAGATGACAAACCTCATATTTATTCTGCGAGGGAGATAAAAAAGGGAAGAATGCATGTCGATTGCATGAGAGTATCACCACGAAAGGAGACCAAAATCTGACCAATGGCAGGGGCAGGAAGATCTGAAGGGTAAGTCTGCAATCTGGATGCGCCTTCATGAGAAGGTCCATCAAGCCCAATCCAGGCAGACGCATAATAGAAATGATGGTTTGTGTGAAATCTGAGTCTGCTGATATTTGCACCTCAAGTTCTACAGTGAAACCCAGAGAGGTTGTAAGTTTCTGGGAGATGAAGAAACCTCATGTCAACCAATGTGGTGCCTGAGTGACAATTTTAACAATTGTCCCTATAGACTTTCCCGATATATCTGCTTGGAGTCTTGCTACCTCAGCATAGGGTGAAAGAGACTTTTACTACTGGCTATAACTGCCTGAGGGAAAAGCAGAAACACTTAAGGACAAGGTGGTGGATCCAAAGGTGCCAGGAGCAAAACACATGGACTTGGAAGAGGACGTTGCTGCTGGAACACATTCGACAGCAGCTGACAATACTATTAAAATCAGGAACCAGATTTTAAAAAGTCACATATAAGCCAAGACTGGGAGAAAATACACACCAAGTACATTTGATAAGGAATCTGCATGTAGGCCATTTAAAACATGCTTCCCATTGAGTAATGAAAAGGAAACTCGCAAAAATGGGCAAAATAGTTGAAGACACTTTTCCAAGGATAATATGCAAAGGGCAAATAAACACATGAGCATAGAGTCAACACTATTAGTCATGAGGGAAATGTAAATTATTATTATTTTTGTGTAGAAGAACTAGGGTATAGGCCAGAGGTTCAGGGAAGGGGGTGAGAGGATTCACCAGAGACAGAATGGGGAGCAGAACAGGTGGATCTACTGAAACACACTGCTGAGCAGAGCAGCGTGGAGACAGGAGAGGTCTGCTGCGCCATGTGGGTCAGCTCCCTGGCTGGGGATCAAACTTAGGTGGTAGCATGATAGCACTGAGACTTAACCCCCAGGCCACCAGGGAGGCCCAGAAATGTAAATACAAACCATAATGAAAAGCACCACATGCCTACGAGGATGCTGAGATGACTACACCAAGTGTTGGCGGGAACACAGAGCAACTGGAATTATACGCCACTGGTGAGAATACAAAATGGTGACTTTGGAAAATGTCTGGTAGTTTCCTAAAAAGTTACCGCTCATTGAGATATATATTTGGGAGAAAGAAAAACATATGTTCAAGATACTTGTATTTCAATGTTCCTAAAAATTTTATTCACAATAGCTCAAAACTGGAGCAACCCCAGTCTCTACCAGCTGGTTGATGGCTATAGTATTACACTGTTCAGCAATTAGAAGGAGCTACCGATAAATGCAACACAGGAACAGTTCAAAATCAACAGCAAGTAAAAGAAGACAGAGACAGAGGCCCTGTGCAGTATGACTCCATTATGTGACTTTCTAGAAAGGGCAAACCATGTGACAAATACAGGTCACTGGGTACCAGAGTAAGGTGGTAGAAGGAGGGGTTTGATTTCAAAAAAGCAGAAGACAACTCTTCGGGGTGATGGAAATGTTCTTTGTACAGTTGAAAATGGTAAACCCTAGTTCCACACGGCTACTGAGCACTTAACATGTGTCTCGCATGACTGAGGGACTGGATTTTTAATTATACATACTTTAAATCAAATATAAATGAAATTAAAAATTATAATGGAAAACTTCAAATATGTTTGGGACAACTGGGCATTTTATTTACTTTTTTAACTGTGAATTTTATAAAATCAAAATACAAATCAAGTGCTTTCTGATGAAAATTTAGTATGAGTTAGTATATCCTCTAAGTGTAAAATCAACAATGGATTTCAAAGATTTAATGTAAAAAAAACGATACAAAATGCCTCAATATATCTTATATTGCTCACAGGTCAAAATGATAATATTTGGATATGTTAAATAAAACACATTATTAAAATTAATTCATCTATTTCTCATACATTTTTTAACATGGCCCCTGGAAAAATTTAATTATATTATGTGGCTTACATTGTATTTCTATGGGGCAGCACTACTTTAATGTTGTAGTGGTGGTTACCACAGTATACCCTTGTGAAAACTTATTGAATTGTACATTTAAAATTCATTTTGTACACTGGAGGAATTTATTATATGTCAGTTATGCCTCCTATAACAGATTAAAGTAAAAGACAATTCTCATTAAGGAACAGCCACAGCACACAGCAGCCAAGATGAGTCCTATGTGGGTAGCAGTTATGCCGGGGGAGCAGGAGGAATTATACCCAGCAAGGGGTATGGCAGGGAGAGAGGACCATACAGAGAACTAGAAAAGGCAACTACTCCTCAGCTGATTCTCCTGAGGACAGAAGATGGACCAGGGTTACCACTCTGAAGGGGGAGGGGAAGGGAAAGGCAGTGGGGTATATGTGAAATTAAATGTTTACATCCTAAATTATCAGTTGAAATTTGAAAGTCATTGGGTTGCTCTGAATGGGCAGGACCACATTTTTGCCCTCAGCCAAGGGAGAAGTTGAAATCGAGAAACAAAGCTGGGTTTCGGCAGCAGTGAGTGGGAGGACTCTTGTGATTATATATTGCAAGCTGTCTATAGCCCTTTGCTGCAGGCCTAGTTCAAGCAGCACTTTCTTCCAGAGCTGCTGAAGGAGCCTGGTGAAAATGAATGCTTCTCATGTAAGTGCTGTCAAAATTTGACTTCTGCGTCTACCATGGAAATTTTCATGTAACTGATCATCAAAAATGTCTGTGGAATTAATGTCATTAGAGATGGAAATTCTCACATAGATGCCTTCTGGTCTTTAAAAAGTTGGTGTCGAGGAAAAGTTGGGTCTGAACATCCCCCCAGAGGACAATCCACTGGCTGTGGTGTAGAAAGTGCCAGCCTCCCGACAGGCAAGTTCCCTTACTTGGGCGAGTGCCCCTTGCAGGACAGCACTGACCAGGTGTGCCCGACCCATTATCAAGTACTTGTGGTTACTTAAAAACTAGATGCACTTTCCCCCCTCAACATGTATTTATTTTTTCAAAAGACTACTAAGTTATTTGGACACATATATGTATTTGTTGTTTGGATCTAACTACTTAATTAATGAGCTGTCAGATCTTTCTTTAGGTATTGGGGTGCTATGAAACAATGGGTGAGACAATAAGGGCTCGGCTAACTGAGTTTAGAGCCCTCCACTCTGTGTACTTCTGAATATTGTTCCCATGTTGTACAGAAGAAGCTGATAACCTAGAGAGGGGAGGAATTTACCCAAGGTGCACACCTGGGGTTTAATTCCAGGTTCCCCTCGATATAGAATTCATGTTCTTAACCTCCTAGGTTTAAGATCCTAGGAGATCTTAACTCTAGCAGATCAACTCTTGGCAACAGTCACTATCCCCCCCAGGACTCCCCCCAAAAGCAGATGGTCCATGGAGAAACAATAGTGGTAGAGCAGTTCCCTAGGGGGTTAGAGAGGGCAGTGGCAGGTCACAGACAGAAGCAGGGTTAGTGACCCGGCTGTTTCTAGCTATCAACTATTCTCACAATCGAAATTTACACTGACGATAAAGTGACTTGTTCTGGGTCCCAAGAGGAATTTCTCCACCCTCCTAAAGTATGACAGCCTACCCCTTTAAAACCAGAGGAAAAGGGGAGTATTCAGTATTAATGAGCTGAATTCAGTTCATTAGCTTCTAGGGTGTTCCTGGATTTTTATTCTAACCTCAATACATTTCAAGGAATGAGTCTGACCCTTTTCTTATCCTGATGATCTGGGAGAATTTTCCTCACAATTATGCATGTATTACTACCCTCTCAAGAGGTCAGTGAAAACTTTCATTTAAAAATCTGATTTAGTTGCATCCATAATCTTCCTGTTAGACAGTCTGCATAATACACTGGCATGAAGTTAATTTATTTTTTTTTAACGAGACTTTCCAAAATATCTACAGAAACCTCCTCAATAATGGGAGGCATTAACTACCTTAAACAGGAACCCATTTGCAGATTAAATTTGCCAGAAGGTCAGCCTGCAGCTGCCACTGAGTGGCAAACCCCCCATGTCCTCTGTGTCACCAATGGTGACATATCTTGAGAAGAGTCAGGGTCTTTTCCAGTCTGTTGATTCTCTGTTTCAATTAGAATAGATTTAAGAGTCCCCAAGCTCTGGTTTCTAGGTGGCCTTGCACAATATTATTAATAATTCAATCATACCTGTGCTGATAACAGATTGCATTTCTCCTTTCCCCCTCTCCCTCCCCTCCCACCCCACAAAGCCCAAACAGATTAAGAACTACCCCATGGCTAATTTCTCTAGCAGTTTCTATCTGATTGACATCCATTTATCTAATTGCAGCTAGAAGATTCAATTTTCATTTTGTTCGTTTAAAATTAATGGAGAAAACCTGTTTACCTTTTAAATATTTGACTCGTTCTTTCTCAGCTCCTGAATAATGTTGAAAGAGCCCATTCCATGAGATGAATCCTGTGTTTTATCAGTTTTCATTCCCTGAATTCATTTCAACTGAGTCCAGTTATTTTCAATTTGAAGCCTGATACGAAACGTAATCTTTGCTCACAAATAATTTCATTCATGACAATATGAGTGCAGCAGAGTGTTCATTCGGGAAGTCATAAAATTTTAGAAGTAGAAAAAATTAGGAAATGCTCTATAGTCTTGGGCTCAAAACCTGGTTTGGTCATTTAGGCACGGCGAAGTAACCCAGGACAGGTGATTTAACCCAGATTTGAGACAGGGTGACACAGGGAGGTAACCAGTGTGCAAAATTTAATGAGATGTTCACTCTTGGTGTTGAGGCACATGGCTCTTCAAATGAGCCCGTCCATCCTTAATTGCTACAGCCTAGCAGCCTGCTTCACCCCACTCTGATCCTGATCTCTGAGCATCAGCTATGTCATCTGCTAAGGCATGCTGAAAATACCAACCTTCCTCACGGTGAAAAGAAGCCACATAGAGAACTTAGTGTATTGCCTGGCACATAGTAAACACTCAATAAATGTTCAATGATATTACTGTTGATACCATATCATTTTTATGAACTGAATGCTTGTGTTCCCCCATAACTCATGTGTTGAAACCCTAAGTCCCTATGTAATAGTATTTGGAGGTGGGGTCCTTGGAGGGCAGTTAGGGTTAGATAAGACCATGAGAAAGGGGCCCCCAGGATGGAATTAGTGTCCTATAAGAAGAGGTTGGTGCTTGCTCTGTCTCGGCAAGTGAGTACACAGCAAGAAGAAATCTATGTCTGCAAGCCAGGAAAAGTGTCCTCACCAGAACCTGACTTGGCCAACACCATGATCTCGAACTTTCAGTCTCCAGAACTAGGAGAATGAATTTGTTGTTTAAACCACTCAGTCCACGGTATATTATGGCAGCCCAAGCTGATGAAAACAATTATGTTGTACTATGCAATCTGACTATGTCACCCTTAGACTACCAGTAGTTTCTTGTGTTCTTTATAGAATAAAATATAAAATCATTAACAGGTCCCTGAAGACCAGCTGATCTGATCCTTGCATACTTGTTCAGTAATATCTTATAATGGTCATTCTGGAAATCCCTGTACTCCAATCACACTGATCTTCTTTTGGATTCTAGAATGCACCATGTTCCATATCCTTCTGCCTGCCACAGGGCCTTTGCACAGGCTATTCCCAGTATAAAATGCTTCACCATTCCTTCTCACATAATTCTCTCTGTTTCTTCCTTCATATTATACTTCAGCCATCATTTCCTTAGGGTATAGATAAATTTCTTGGCTTTTAAATAAATTATAGCTGGCACTTTTGTATTTATATGTCTGATTATTTGATTATTGTCTCACTCCAAGCAAATGCTAAATGCCAAAAGGGCAGTTTTGCTCATATCATATGCACTAGTAGCATATTACTAGTGGGTTTACCATAAATAATTGCAGTGAATGATATAAAACTAATACTGTCATGGCCCCATTTTTGAAAGGCCTATACTGGGCCAGGCACAGGGCATATACTATTTCACATAGCAGACTATTGCCTTTTGTGTTAATGTGCCTATTGTGTGGTTTCCTCATAGTGAGTCCAAATGACTCCTCTCTTTACACAGTCACATATAGGTTCTATATTCTTCCACATGCAGTCACCTTCTTTACATATTTATTAATTCATCAAAAGTGTTTGTTGGACTTCCAGGATGGGTTGTACATTGACCTTGGCTGGAAATATACCGTGATCTATATAGTGAATAAAGTTGCGTTTTCTGCACTCAGGGTTATCTCAGCACAGTGAGGGTCAAATCATATGAACATAGATCTGACTTCAGAAAGTGTATAAAATTTCTAAGTATAGTTCTAAGAAAATGTTTAAGCTTCCTAAGAGAGGTTCTCATCTTTTCATTTGAGGAATCAGTGGTCATTTCCTGAATGAGGTGATTTTTGGAATTAATACCTGAAGAGTAAGTAGGAGTTATACTCATGAAAATGTGAAGGGGGAAAAAACCCCAATATTTTCAATGACTAAGACCAAGGATAAAGAAAGGATGTTGAAGCACATTACCTAGAGGTGACAGTCCATTATCTTTTGTTCCCTTGTCTATTCATCCATTCACTTATTTACTTTAAGTAGCACTTAAGTCCTTACAATGAACCAAGCAGTATTTTGCTATGAAAATGTGGTAGGAGAAAAGGTTAAGTCCTGTGCTCTTTTGGGGTTGTTTATTGGCATGTTAAACTTCTATCTGTACCCAAGAAACTCACTTTATATACAGGAAATATTGCTAAAAATAACAAGCACCCAGCCCTATAGGCAGATACCTGTGTAATGCCTCATTTCAGGCCATTCTAGAAATGTAACTGTCCTTTGGAGACTGTTCATGGGGGTAAGATGTTTTGGAAGAAAGATTGAGTTTATATTTGGCTGAAAGAATTTACTTGCTGTAAGTTCAGAAGTACAGCCAAGTACTTAAACCAAAATCAATGTTGGCTTATACAGAAACCCTTCACAGACCCGGGCAAGTTCCAAGACAGCATCCAAAAGTGGACATCTACAATCAGTGTGGTCTTGGTAAGCTCCATGAAGGGGTCTGAGGGAGGCCTTGTCATAGAAGACCCCCTTAAAAAGAACCTCCACCAACTAACTAAAGACCCAGTTATAGATTAGTTTTCCTTAATATACAGCATCATCTACTGAAAAAGTGGAAGTTCTGCAATCAAATAGTGAGGAGATGAAAACCTACAACAAACAGCAACTAGAGTCCTCAGGGGAAATTCTACACCACAGAGAGAACAAAACTTCAGAACATAATCACAAAGACATGGAAAAATCTTTCCTTCCTATCAGATACAGAGTTTAAAAGCTGTGATTAAGAATTTCAAAGAAATGGAAGAAAATAGAAAAACTGATGAAAGATATTCAAGAATACTCAGAAAAATAAGTGAATGCCCTAAGGAATAAAATTAATGAATAGAAAAATTGAAACTGAAGTTTTAAATAAGGAAACCAAATAGGAGAGACACTTGGGGGGGGTGGGGGGAGGGGGAGGATAAGGGCACAAAATGGAATAGAAAAGAACACAAGGGACCATGGAGATGGATCAAGGGTGAATTGGTGGTGGGTTACCCAAGGGGAATACAAAATGTAAAAGATATAAATAACAATAAAAATATATATTAGAAAAAAAGAAAACAATAGATATGCAGGATGTAAAAGATCAATAGATGAAATTTTAAAAATTCTAGAGAATGCTATGGAAGCAGGATAGACTAAATGGATGACAGAATCCATGACCTTGAAGATGATCATGCTGAAAGAAGAGAAATACAAAGAAAAAATTACTCAAAGAAGAAACACTTTGAGAATTATGATTCCATGAGGAATGGCAATCTAAGAATAATGGGTATTCCAGAGAGGAAGAGAGAAGGAAACAGAGAAATTATTTGAATAAATAACAGAGGAAAACTTCCCAAACCTTGAGAAGGAACTAAACATAGAAGTCCATGAAGCTAAAAGAACACCAGTGTACCTAAATAGAATGAGATTTACACCAATACACATCGTAACGAAATTTCCGAGTTCAAGAAAAAGGAGGAACACTGGAGCTGATTAGGGAGAAGAAACAAATAACCTATAAAGGGACCCTGATCAGGCTTACATCTAACTTCATTCTCTGAAGAAACACTATTGGCAAGGAAAGAATGATATGACATAATCAAAACACTTAAAGATAAAAATTTCCAGCCAAGAACACTCTTATCTTGCAAGCCTCTCCTTCATACATGAGAGAAATAAAGACCTTTTTCAGACAGTCAATGCTGAAGGAATTTGCAAACACTGGACACCACTCCTACCCCCCCTCCCCACTTCAAGAAATGTTGAAAGGAGCTCTTGTATCTAAATTGAAGAGAAGAACATACACAAAGAACTGAACAAGGAAATACCTAAAACCACAAAATTAAGGCTGAAATGGCAGCAACAGACTTTCACATATCAATAATTATTCTAAATGTAAATGTTCTGAACCCACCAAGTAAAAGGTACAGAGTGGTTGGATTAGGAAACAGAATCCAATTTTCTGCTATTTCTAGAAAATGCACCTGAGTTCTACAGATAAACACAAGCTCAGAGTAAAAGGTTAAATAACAATCCTTCAAGGACATGGGACCCAAAAGAAAGCTGGACAGTCATACTTACATCAGATAAAGTGGATTTTCAGCTTCAGATAGCAAGACACTATATAATGATTAAGGGAACAATATATCAAGACATAACATTAATATATACTCACCAAATGAAGGAACACCAAAATATATCAGGCTATTGCCATCAAATCTGAAAACACACATTGGGAGAAACATATTCATGGGAGGGGACTTCAACACCCCACTTTCACTAATGGACAGATCATTCATACAGAAAATAAGGACACCAAAGCCTTAAACAAAGAATAAGACCACATGAGCTTAATAGGGCACTGCACCTCCCAAAAGCTGAGACATTTTTCTCAAGTACACATGGAACATTCTCCAAGTTTGACTACATATTGGGTTACAAAACAATCATCAACAAATTCATAAAGGTTGAAATCATACCAAGCATCTTCTCTGACAACAATGGTATCAAATTAAAAATCAACCGCAAAAAGAAAGCAGGATAAACCTCTAATATGCAGAGATTGAACAATACACCACCAAATGACTACTGAGTTAATGAGGAACTCAAAGAAGAAATTGAAAAGTACCTTGAGACAGTGATAATGAGGAAACAACCTTCCAGAACTTACAGGACACAGTAAAAGCAGCAAAAGGAACTATAAAGAAATACAGGATCAGGACCTCCCTGGTGGCACAGCGGTTGAGCGCTGCACTGTGGAGCTGTCGGCAGCGGCGACGCGAGTTCGACACCCGGCAGGGGAGAATCCCACATGGTGTGGCAGACCTCTCCTGCCTCGGCCGCTGCTCCCCTCAGCAGTGTATTTCTGATCTGCCTGTTCTGCTCCCCACTCTGTTTCTGGTGAACCCTCTCGCCGCCCCATGCCTCTGGCCTGTACCCCAGCTGTATGTATAAATAAATAAATCTCTCAAAAAAAAAATACAGGATCATATCAACGAACAAGAAAGTTCAAATAAGTCATCTTATCTCTTACCTTAATTAACCAGAAGAGGAACAAACAAAACCAAAAGCTGGTAGAGGAAGGAAATACTAAAAATTAGAGCAGAAATAAACAAAAATAAAAAGTCCAAATAATTAATGAAGCTAAAAGATGGTTATTTGGGAAAAAAATAAACAAAAAAGACAAACCTTTAGCTAAAGGAAAACCTTTAGAGAAAGAAGACAAAGAGTATCACAAATGAAAGGGAAGTTACAACATCTCAGAAATGCAGAGGATCACAAGAGATTGCTACGAACATTTGTATGCTAGTAAGTTGAACAACCGAGAAGAGATGAATGCATTCTTAGATATGTACAATCATCTGAGACTAAGTAGGGAAAAAAATAGAAAACTGGAGTAGACTGATTATAGAAAGGAAATTGAAACAATAAGTAAACTCTCCCAGAAAACAAAAGTCCAGGACCAGATGATTTCACAAATGAATTTTAGCAAAACTTCAGAGGTTTGTCAATACCTATCATTCTTAAAACACTTCCAAAAAATTGAGAAAGAGTGATACTACCAAACACTTTTTAAGAGGCCAACATTACCCTACTACCAAAACCAGACAAAGACAACATTAAAAAAAAAAAAATGCAAACCAGTTTCCCTAATGAACATAGATGTAAAAATCCTCAACAAAATCTTGGCAAACTGAATTCAACAACACATTAAAAGGATGATACTTCAAAACCAAGTTTGATACATTCCAGAGACATGAGGATTGGAAGAATTAGCATTGTCAAGATGATCATTTTACCCAAAGTAACATACCGTTTCAGTGCAATCTCTATGCCATTTCTAATGCCATCTTCTAATGGTGTTCTTCAAAGAAATAGAACAAACATTACTGAAATTCATATGGAACCACAAAATACCCCGAATAGCCAAAGCTATCCTGACAAAAAAAAAAAAAAAAGAAAGAATGATGGCGTTATATGCTCAGACCTCAAACTATACTATAAAGCTACAGAAATCAAAATAGTAAAAATATGCGCAGAACAATGGCATAAAATTGAGAGCCCAGAAATAAAACCATACCTACATGAACTGCTAATAGCCAACAAAGGAGCCAAAAATATACAACAGAGCGATGAAAGCCTCTTCAGTAGTGGTTTGGAAACTGGACATCTTCATGCAAAAGAATGAATTTAAAGCACTATTTAACATCACATACAAAAATCCACTGAAAACGGGTAAAATACTTGGATGTAAGACCTGAATCACAAAATACATAGAAGAAAACAATGGCAAAACTCTCCACAACATAGGCTTCAGAGATGTCTTTGTGGATTTGTCTCCAACAGCAAGGAAACAAAAGAGAATATAAACAGTCGAAACTATACTAAACTGAAAAACTTCTGCACAGAAAAAAAAAAAGCACACACAAACACACACACAACAAAAACTGTCACAAAAACAAAAAGACACCCTATTGAATGGGAGAAGATGTGACCCACAATTCTACTCCTAGGTATCTATCCAAAAAATACAAAACTACAGATTCAAAAGGAAATACTTAGATGTTCATTGCAGCTCTATTTATAATAGCCAAACTATGGAAACAACCTAAATGCCCAAACTTAGGATCAGTGGATCAAGAAGATATGATATATATACACAATGGAATACTACTCAACCATCAAAAATATAAACACTTGCCATTTGCAACCACATGGGTGGAGCTGGAGGGATTATCTAAGCAAACCGAGTGAGGAGAAAGACAAATACTGGATGGTGTTACTTACTAGTGGAACACAGAGAAACAATAAAAAGGGTCCCAAAAAGCCAACCTGGATAACTAACCCTAGGAATCTGATTGCTGAATTGAGGCTACCAGAGACAGCGAAAGGGTGAGAAGTGGGGAGGGAATACAGTGGACTATGCTAGAGGATTATGGGTGCTTTGGTGGTGGGTGTGGTGTAGTGACAACACCTGAAGGGGGAGATCCTATGCCTCTAAAAGACAAACAACATTGTAAACCAATGTTACTGCAAATAAAAAATTAAATAAATGCTCATTTCTATTATCATTACTGAGGACGGTGGGAGAAGGCAGAGAACAAGGATCAGCATCTCGGAAGGGTGTTCTTTGTATACAACTGGTCAAGAGGAGGAGTGGGGGCAGGGATGTTTAAGAAGGACAAGAGACTTTTGCCTTTTCCCATCACAGTTTATGTGATAAAACCCTGTTCATGATTTGCTTTTTCATTGTATAAAAATCACTTGTATATTTATTTAAAAAAAAAAAAAAGACAAGAAATCCTTGGGGCTTACTATCTCCCATTCCAGTGACTGTTTTTCTAAGACCAAACTTTCAAACTAGCCCTTCCCCCAAGATGGAACCATTCAAGGAAGTTCTCTGCTTGGGAAGAATGAAAAGAAATAGAGTCCAGTATGTATTTCCAGGAAGGCTGAAATTTTCTTGGCACCCTAGGCTCCTTTATTTTTTACTCTTCCAGGTTTCAATGATTTTTTTCCATCTTCACAATCACCTATTTACCTTTACCTGAGGACCCTTCAGAATATGGTCCTCGACTTAGAAGATTATCTCTACTTTGAAAAGATGCAACTGAATTGCGACCTGGAAGGAACTTGGCCTCAAATACAAGAAATACAGTAAGTATATTTCGATTACCACTCAGTAATTCAAGTCCAAGGACTAAAAGTTAAACCCTTAAATCCCTTAATGAATTAAACTGTAAGAAGAGATCCTTAAAAGTGAAGAAGCTATTTTCGTCACATTTACCTCCTGTTCTACTCAAGTGAACTAGCTCAGAGCTCTCCACTTTCCACTTGTGTGGTCTTTGGTAGGACTTTCAGTTAGGACTAACCCTACTTCATGTCTATGGTTTATAAAGAATCAGTAGAGAAAATGACATATGGTGGAGAGCAGATGGCTTTAGGAGACAATATTCACTATGTATATATGAAATCACAAGTATAAATATTTAATTTTCAATGTTTGAAAGAGAAAAGAGGGTTTCTTTGAAAGTGGACTTTAATGCATATGTAAATTAATTATAATTCATGACAATCCTCATAGAGATCATTATTTCAGAAAATGATGCAATCATTTCAAACCAATATTGGTATTTTGAATGTTACAATACTTTTAAAGATTTATTGCCTTGTATTTTCTCTTTTCCTTAAAGAGGGTCTTCTAACATCAGCAGGCGGAACTGCAGAGGAAGTCACAGGGTTTTGTTCGCCAAGCTTGTGTTACTGGGGCTCAGAGAACATCCATGGGGGCCTTCGGGAAGCAGAGGGGAGGGTGGTGGCAGTTTATACAACTGTCCCACCGGACTGCTGCCTGGTACCTCACTGCAGCCTGTATAAAGGTGACACCCGAAAGTTAAGGATCTGTGTTTTCCTGTGCACCATTTCTCATCTTTGGTTATTTCCAACTTTAGGATATATTCACAGCTCTCTCTAAGTTGGATGTCATGGCACAATCCACTAAAAGTATTCCTAATCTGGAAACCAGAGAGGCATCCAAATGGCATAATGAAGGTGGTGTTGTTGCAAAATGTGTTGCTGGCCAGGTGGACCCTAGTTTAAAAATGAAAAACCAGTGGAGGGTGACAATGGAGGGAGAATCAAGGTTAAGGGGCAGGAAATAAACATTATGGGACTGGGCTTATGCACAAAGACCTCTGGCTACATGATGAAGCAGAAAGCAGATCTAGTACCCCAAATGGGAACTCCTAAGAGTCCAAGTAGGTCTGTAGTATCTAGAATGTAAAGTTTCTCTCTAGTTCAAAAGTCTCACTAATTTGTGTACTGTTCTCAGCATGGAATCAGTGGTCTCCACAAAGGCCACTTTGCACTGGACATCCCAATTAAAACACACACATTCTAGAATTAAAACCCACGGTGTCAGTTTTTGTCTTGCCTCTTTCCCTTTTTTCCATATATATTTGCCCAGCAAATGCTATGGTTCTACTTCCCACAGTGGTTTCACGTATGTCCTGATCTGCCTTCACTGGCACGTCTCTGGTCCAAGTATCACCACCATCTCTTCCATGAGAAAGCCACACTCACTGGTCTTCCTGAAATCTATACTTTCCCAAGGACTAGAGAAAACATTCAGAAAATGTGAAGCAGATCATTCTGTTCTACTTAGAGTCCTCCAATGCCTTCTTGTGCTCAGAATAAAATCCAAATTGCTTACCCTGGCATTCAACTGAAAACATTCTTCCCATAGCCCTTGGCATGACTAGCTCTCTTTCATTCATTGATCGCCTCACCCTCTCCATCAATCTAAAGAAGTCATCCTACACACACACACACACACACACACACACACACACACACACACACATACACACTCTACATCTCCTGCCCCCATTACTATTTCTTCATTACAGTTTCTACTATGGGAAATTCCAGCACGTTAGGCATTGGGGCGGACTCATAAAGCTGCTGTTTCTTTACCCTGAGGTTAGCTGTCGCTCCCAAGTGCAGACTTAGAGAAGGAATCTGCTCTGATCATTACACTTTCTTAATGACTAACTCATGGATTAAGTGCCTTTTGTTCCCTGTCAGCATGCCATTTTGGTTGGTCCATACATTATGCTGTATTCTGAGCCACCCACCGTAGCAAAAATCAACTACTGGTGCTTCTCCTCCGCACAAATTGTACTTGTCTCTGTCTTGCTAATATCTTAACATAACTAACAAAAACAAAGGAAAATCTCCATTTCAAAACTGTTACTATTTTTCTCTTCTCATTCCCTTTTGCAATCAAACTCTGAAGAAAATTTACACCTTATTACCCCAAATGCTTCTCCTCCTTCCAGGGTGGAGGAGAAATCCTATTTATAGAAACTGGTTGTAAAATGCATGATTTCACATTCAGGCCAGCTATGTTTCTCATAGGAAGTTTCCTGAAGACAACATTAGTATAACAACTCCAAAGGAAATCAATAATTTTATTCACTTTGAAGTGGTTTATACAACATCTGGTCCATGGCTGGTATTCAATTATCTGCATTATCCACAACAAAAAGATGCAAAGGGTTAATTTTTTAAAAAGGTATTTAAGTTATTCGAATTCTTTCCATCCCAGAAGAAGCAAAATGAAAATTCTAACCATATGTTACCTGTTTTTTCATCCACTCAGAGAACATTCTATCTCTCTGTTCTCATCCTATATGTAGCTAATCAAATGATTACAAGTATGCGCCTTGGCAGACAGTGACAGAGAAATAAATTGTTTTCTTCATTTTCCTTTCTGTAGGTCTGGGTTGCTGTGACACCACACCACCCAGTATCTGCCATATGACTGATATCCGAGATAGATAGAATAGAATGAATGAATGAATTCTCACAGTGCCATGTGGCCGAGGGAAGATTCTAATTCAAGTTTTCGGATTACAAGCCCTTATGCCTCTGCTCAGCTGTATTGCCTCTCTTCATTTGCACAAGTGGCTGTGGTGGTGACTTCTACTGTGGCTCTTTGATCCTGGCTGTAAACTCTATGGACTGTCATTACCTGAGTCAGTGAGGGCCTGGAGGTGCCTCAGGACAGGGCCACTACTTGAACAGCTTTCCTCAGAACAAAACAGAATGAAAAAAGAAAGGGTGGGGGAGGGGCTCCTCGTTGGCCTCTCTGTTATTCCACATGCAATTAACAAATTCATTCTATAAATAAGGATCCTTCCTGATAGAGAGATTCAACTTATTTCCAAGCACACATAAATAACAGAGTTGCTTTCAGAATCCAGTGGGGGGCCTCCTTGGTGGCCTAGGGGTTGAGTCTCAGCCCTATCACCACTACAGCCTGAGTTCGATCCCCAGCCAGGGAGCTGACCCACATACGGCGCAGCAGACCTCTCCAGTCTCACCCACTGCTCCCCTCAGCAGTGTTTTTCAGTAGATCCACCTGTTTTGCTGTCCACTCTGTCTCTGGTGAATCCCTTACCATCCTTCAACCTTTGGCCTACACCCCAGTTCTTCTACACATAAATAAATAAATTAAAAAAATCCCCAGAACCCAGTGGGCTTGGCCCCTTTACATTCTTTTATCAACCAGGAGGGTTATAAAGAAGCAAGTCTGTTTCCTGGTGCCCAGCCCATATTCCAATACCACAGCCATGCCAAATCCAACCATTTCAATCTTTTAGTTCAATTTTACTTCAAAACCTAAATGCCGCAGAATCAGAGAAAGAAAATGAACAAAGTATAAACTTAGAAATGTTAAATTCTTCTTTCCTCACATTTTTCTAAGAGCTGTCATTATATTTGCTCCCCGAGAATGCAAAGCATTTATTTCATACTAAAGTGCCAAGCAACATGATACCTCTCCTGTGTCAAAACAAAGGTTCTTCATCTCCAACACATGACCCATGTCCTTTGGCAACTCCCCTGTGCCTTTTGCAGGCACTTTCTCAAATCTGAGCATCTGAATAGCACCTCCCTCCCCCTCCCACACACACACCCCTTTTTTCTGGAAACACACAATCCGGTTCACCTGCATTTTTCTACCTAGGCTCCAGCAAAGAAATCATCATAAAAATGACAGCCCTGTCAGAAAGAGTGATGGCTTCACTGTGTAAGAAGCAGGTGAATGCATAGAGGAGGCTGCCAAGCTAGAAGTGCTGAGAAACAGGAGGAAGAAAAGGCATGATGAGAAATTTGCTTTGGGAACTCCCATTCTTTTGCATGTGGTTGACAGTAGTTTCACTGGACTTCTAGAAAGAACATGTTTGCTCCAAAACAAACCATCTTAAATATTTTTCCATAACACAGGGAAGGACTTTTGCGTTTCAACTAAAGTTGATAATACCAAGTGCAATGAGGTCAAAGAAGATGATAGCGACGCAGCAGTACTTCCACAGTGGAGGGGCGACGAGGTAATATCACTATGCTAAGCTTTTGTGCAAATTGTTTTATTCAACCTTGTAACTCCTCCACATGTCACTGCTGTTTAAACCCTTTGAAGAATTCCCATTGCCTTTGGGTTAAAATCCAAATGTTTTAACATGGTTTACACGACCCTTAAAGACTCAGTCAAATTCTGCTTCTCGATTAACCTCCTCTTGCACCAGCTGAACCACTCGAGTGGTCTGGTCTCATCTACCCTCAGACACTTCTGGTTCTTCTTGTGTTTTGTTCTCTCTTTCCTATGAGCCTTTAAATAAGTTCTCTTGTAGCCCTTTCTCACACTCTTTACCTGTCTAACTTGTACTTTCCTTCAAATCTTTAATACCCTTTTCTTGGGGAAATCCCTCTCCAATTCTCCCTAAATTAGGTTGGGTTCCCCCTTTGTTTCCATGATTCACTCTTCTTCCTCTTTAGTAGCTCAATAGCTGTAGAGAGAGTTAGGTGTATGCCTTTCCTGCCAAAGCTATCCTTCACGGCAGCTACTAGGTGTCAACCACACCCGTTTCTTTATCATCCACCTCAATGTCTGCAACATAAACAGACTCTCAATAAATGACCCGAGATCAACTATATGCAGAATCTACCTATGGACATTTCCATGTCTCCAACAAGGAAACAGATTAAGAGGGCCTACAGGACAAAGACACAGCAAAATGTGAAGCCACAGTTGGAGCAAGGCTGATAACCGAACCCCAGTTTGCAGCCTCCCTACAGCATCACCTTCTCAAAGTTTCCTGCAGCTCTAATAAGAATATAAAGACAATTACTATAGAATATTGATCTTAGAGCGAAACTGAGTATGAACAACTACTGGGGTTCTGGGGACGGGTGGAGGATGGCGGTGATTGTTCTACCATCTAGTTTCAGGCTACAGGAGAGTGGCTGGGTGACTTACCACTCTCTTATGATTCCCTCTGTACCTTGGCCACCTGGCTCTCTTTGCTAAGCCTTGCTCTGTCTCTCAATGATATGTGACAGTAACAGGTAACCTATAGCTATAAATTTTAGACCTTCCCATAAATCTACATGGAAAAAGGGAAAGTGACTTCCTCACATTCTGAAAGAGGTTGCCCAGGCAACAAAGAAAGCCAGATCCACCCAGCTGAGGCATGCAAAGCCTCTGAATACCCCAGGAGACTGCTTCTGTGGGGGAGACTCTGCTGGCATTTGTGCACATTTTTAATGGGGTGTCACTGAAAGATTCACCTGTAACAACTGTACAGTTTGTCAAGACAACCCCAGGAACAGTCAACCAGTATCTAAAGATTCTTGCTATGTGATCAGGTGAAAAGCTCAACCTGTAGACTGCCAGAATCTAAGGGTGAAAGACAGTTCAGTGGTCTTAGTCTTGTGGGATAAGTATAGGAAAGAACATAATAAGAAAAGAAAAAAAAAGAATGGCATTGAATTAAGCACTGATTTTCAAAATTAAACTAGTTTGTACATAATGGTTGCCCTGACTCAGTTTTGTCACTTAATAGACTGTGTGGCCTTTGATAAATTCCTTAGCAACTTAATAATGAATTTGCTCATCTGTAAAGTGGGTTCATAAATACGAGTAATTATCTGAAATGTTCTCATCAAGAGAAAACTGTATTTATTATCTATACATGGTGCCAAATGTTAACTAGGCTTATTGTGATCATTTTGCTATACAAGCAAAAAACAAATCACTATGTTGTGTACTTGAAACTAAGTTTATATTACATGCAAACACCTCAAATAAGTGCAAGTATTATGAGAGGGTTTCATGAGGAATAAGAAAACACTTACAAAATGTTTAATGTGTGGCACATAATCAGCCTTCAGTCAATGAAACTATAGTGTATTTTAGGGTTTGAAAAGTTCCTGAAAAGGTAGTGGGCCAGAGAGATAAGCCATCTCTTCCTTTGAAATTTAAACTTGCCGGTTTAAGTGTATTGCAAAAGCAAGATGGCATCACGTCTGCAACCATAATAATCAGGGACACACAGAGTCTGTCCTTGCTGGGCACTGGGAAGCCTTCACCATGTTTAATAAAGCATGAGGCACCCAGTGGGTGCTCAAGGAGTGTTCCTTGAAGCTGTCAGCACCGGCATTGCAGGCAGCTCAAAGCCCTGTGGGCATCTGGATGTTTAAAGCAAAGTCCACCCTCCCAGGAGCCATGAAACGGATTCTTCAGGAGGCGGTAACAACACACCACCTGATTGCTTTGTTCAGAAGTTTTTCCAACTGAGTTACTCTAGGAGAAATGCTGTTCTCTGCTACATAACGGCATGCCTGCCAGTCCTTACTAAGAAATGGCTTGTTGTGATGCTTGCTGGGGCGTGTATGAGGGCAGAGGCTGCCAACAGGGGAGAGAGCCACAGGGCAGGACGAAAACCTTCTTCCAACCTGCTCCCAGCCTCCAGCGTTCTGTGATGGGGGCAGGGGGTGGATATAGGACATGCCCTTCTACCTCTGGAAAATGGGTGCAAACCTCACTTAATTCTATTAGAAAATTATTCTTCAGGCACAACTTGGAGTCTGAAAGTATTTTATCCTTGGAACACCAGAAGCTCTTTGGAGAGAAATAAAATGGAAAATGTGTAAATGAGCACTTCTCTAAATTAAACAATTTCTGGCTGAGCAGAGTAAATTAGCTATCGCCAGGATGCATAGTACAATAGAATGCTCTAGTCTTTGTTCTTGAGTCAGAAAAATCAAGAAAGGATAACCATGAGAGAATGAATAACCTCCCAATGTGAATTTTGCAAAACTACTACTAGTGATGCGTTCATATTTCTAATTCATCTAGTTTTTGCTATTTTGAAAAACAAACTACATGAAGTACTAATTAATAAAAGATATCATGTCTTATTAACGTTCATATAGTAATTACCCACATCACAAATCCATCTGCTAAGTAGTCAGCAAACAAGACAAATGACTGTGCTCAGTTAAACAGATTATCAAATGCCTTTGGGAGTATGATCTCATGCCCAGGAAGCCGTGAATCAAGCAGCGACGCCTTCTGCCACGTGGACCGGCCAGAACAACCTCAGCATCAGAGACCTCGGGCCGCTGGTCCTCTCTGGAGAGAAGGCAGGCGTACTTGACGGTCAGTGTTATTTATAGCTTTCCCTCCCAGCCTCGTACGAAACTCAAGATTTGGTTTCTTAGAAAGACATAAGAAAGAAGGCCCCAAAGATAGCACTGACAGTGACGTGCAATCCCAATAGCTTCCACATTTCAAATGCTTCTCAGCGAGGCCTCTCGGCTCCCAACACAGAAGAAATTTGCATCTGATTGCAAACACCTATGTCATTACATCTCTAATTCTCTTCCAACATTTCTGACCTGTACACATTTCACTCCACTCCCTGGCAGGCATCTAAATAACAGAACCCACATCTTAATAGTCTTTTGAATACCACTAATAATAATACCACTAATAATAACAGTAATAATATTAGTCTTTTGAATACCACTAATAATAACAGTGACCATAAAGAGAGTAACTGTGATTAAAATGTCCACCATTTCTGGTGATTATAAATGTGCCAGTCTCTGGATGTTTGTTTTAGTTTCTCCTTTATTTACCTATTTCCTGTCTTTTAATATTCATAACAGCTGCTTGAAACAGGTACATCCTCAACACAGAAGGTCACCCAGGGGCAGAGAGGCTGAGCAACAGAGCTGGGGTTCATTTCTAGGTCTGAAAGATTTCAAAGCCTTAACTGTACCATCTCATACAGGGCCTAGGTCATAGCCAAGTGCACAGTGGACATTGATCAATGTCAGTGGAATTAATACATACCTTTATATTCATTCATTTCCACATCCCTTGGTAGTTGAGGTTAAATCTGGACCATTTCTGCTTTCTTGTGTATTTTTCCCAGATATGCATGACGTTAAGGGTTATTGGTGCTAAGTATCCAGAAATGTCAATGAAAGCTTCCCTTACCTTTTTTAGATCAGAAAATAAACACCTCTCCAGGGCTCTACCTCCTAGTTCAGTGTCTGCCAGGATGATATTCCCACTGGGCACATTCGGTGACTTTTCATCTGTGTTGATGTTACTCACATGTTGGGCTGTGAGCTGGATGGCAGGAGGCAGCCCAGCGTTCTTGGCACCTCCTTCTGGCTCTCTTCACCATCCTGGGCTCCTCAGTCACCTGGAGCAGGGGTGCGCTCAGGGCCTGGTGGCCACTGACTTCACAATCGTCCATGTTTCCCATTGGTGGGGGTGGTGGGCTTGTGTTGGCTTAACCCGCTCAGCACACAGCATTCTCCCGCCAGCACCGGCAGTCTCCCGTGCAGCCACGAGCCTGGGGGGTGGTCACCCCAGGCTCAGTTCTAGAGGTGAAGCCTGTTTGGTTAAGCCACTCAGCACACCCCACAGGCCTTAGCCCAGTGACTGGTTAAGCGAGAGAGAGGTTCAAAGCAACGAGAAATAAGAAGATATTTGCTGGGACTTGTGGGAAAATGTTTCTGGGGTCAGAGGGGAAAGAGATTCTCCTTCCTGGACATTAGAAGGTTCAGAAAATCATTCTGGAACTATGAAGGAGTCCAGGCTTAGGTTTAAGCAAGATACCACAGAAGACCAAGAAGAAAAATGGAAAGGAATTTGTTTTTGATGAGAGAGTTTGAGTCACTTAATTAAGCCTTGCTCCAAGGCATTCTGGGTTTTTCAACTACATGAAAGTGTGAGTTCCTTTTCTGATTAAGCCAGTTTTGAGCCAGATTTTCTCTGACTTGAAGCTTAAAAGATTCATAATATATATAATTTAATTGCTTCATGCTTATCTTTTTTTTTTTTTTCCTGAACAGCAAGTATGGCAGTAGCCCAAAGGCCCATGGGAAATCATTAACAGCTTATCACAAACCATAAGCAGGCAAACTGACCAGCCAGAGCCTGAGTAGAATCGGCCTGCATGACTTAGGGCCGTGATCTCACAGAGGCCCCCAGGTGTGTCTGCCACTGGTGAGTGGCCTGTGTTCCATTCCTGCTGTGGCAATCACAAAGCTAACTATGAAGACATGATGAGATCAGTGAACAAAGGACCAAGAAGCACTGGCCACCCAACAAGTAGATCACCTCACACAGACCCTTCTTGGGTTTCATATAGTAAACACGCTCAAATAAATTGATATTAGTCAGTGACTTAGAGAACAAAATCCTTCTTTGAGACCCCATGCTGGCTTTTGCTGATAGCAACAACCGTCCTTGAAAACCATCAAGATAGTACAAACAAGGGCATTAGAGGTTCAAATCAAAACAATCTCTAGAGGGCCTCTCTGGTGGTGCAGGGATTAAAGGCTCAGCACTATGAAGCTATCTGCAGCCACTGCAGCACAAGTTCGATCCTGGGGCAGGGAGCTAACCCACATGGTGCAGGAGACCTCTCCTGCCTCGCCTGCTGCTCCCCTCAGCAGTGTATTTCAGTAGATCTACCTGTTCTGCTCCCCATTCTGTCTCTGGTGGATCCTCTCACCCCTTGCACCTCTGGCCTACACCCCAGTTCTTGTATGCATAAATAAAATAAATCTTTAAAAAACAAAAAAGCATCATCACAGTTGCCCCTGTTGATGACACTTGGATTCAACCATTTGGACTTCCAGTGTGAAGGATGTGTTCTTCAATGCCAGAGATTTTGGATATAAGGATGGAAAGGCGAGGACAACAGGGAGAGAACAGAACAGAGGGCATTGAGTCCCTGTAGGAGGTTTATCTGAAGAGTGAGCTATGATAACCTCCAAATTAATGTTCAGGTCAGCATCACAAGTGAGCAGCATGCAGTCACCCAGCACCCCATGTTCAGAAGGGCCCCGTGCTGGTCTTAATGATCTGTTTTCACCACCTTGAAATCTTAATACTTTTTGAACAAGGGACCTGACATTTACATTTTGAGTCTAGTACGTGAGTTCGGCAGGCACTTGCTTGCCAGAGTCCTGCTCACCAGAGACATCAGTTCCCTCTATTAAAATCACACAAGGGCAAAAAGAATAGAAATTTTACCAAAGACCTGCCTTGGATTTTCTATATGTTTCCCATCTTTTTTTTGACTGTTCTTAACTGACTCCTTTATGTTGAATCAATAGTTTTAGTATGATGTATTTCTTCTGCTTGTTTACCATATATTTTTGTGTGTGTTTTAGTGGAATGGAAATATACATTCAAATTTATCCCAACCTTCCTCAGATTAAAAGTAATTTGGTCTGGAAATTACAGAAACTTTGCTCCAATATAATTCTTTCCCTCTTCTTTGTGTTGTCATTGCAATATATATTAAATTTATGTATGCTATAAAATGAATGATACAGTGTTATCATACAATCATAAGTCTTCTTTTTTAAAAGATTTATTTATTTATGCATACAAGCGGGGGTACAGACCAGAGGCGTGGGGCGGCGAGAGGGTTCACCAGAGACAGAGCAGAGAGCAGAACAGGCAGATTGACCGAAGTACACTGCTGAGGGGAGCAGCAGGCGAGGCAGGAGAGGTCTGCCTGTGCCATGTGGGAATCTCCCCCGTTGGGCATCAAACTCATGTCGCCGCTGCCACAGCTCCACAGCGCAGCGCTTAACTGCTGCGCCACCAGGGAGGCCCCAATCCTGTCTTAAATAAATTGGGGAAAAATGAGAAAACATATTTATGGAATCTTTGACACTAATCCCCATATTTATTATTTGCAGTGTTCTTTCTGTGATTTGTGTTATCTACTGGAGTCTTCTCAATGGACTTTCTTCCTGCAGTATAACTTGCTCTTCAAGCAACGAATTTGCTCAGTCTTTGTTTATCTGGAAATGTCTCTTTCTTCCCTCTCTCCTTCCCTCCTTTACACCGAGATAACATTGCTTACAACAATGTATGTGATTCAAGGCACAGGATCACGCCTCCTCAGATACATGTCATGACAACACACCCCCACCAAGGCACCCATAGTCCTCCACCATTGTCCACTGTGCCCCCTCCCAACAGTTTACTAGGTAATAAAAGTGAGGATTTGAACCTGGGAATCAGCCCAAACAGATTTTACTCTGTAAAAGCTTTCCCATTAAACAAGCTCAAATCTTCCTTCATTTTTGAAGAACAGTTTTGTTAGATATAGAATTCTTGTTTGACAGTATTTTTTTTCCTACAGTCTGAATATAGCCTCTATGGTTTTGGGTGAGAAGCCAGCTGGTAATTTTGTCAATGCTCACAGACATATGATAAGTTGGTTTTCCCTTGCTCCTTTCAATTTTTTTCTGTTTTGACTTTCAACAGTTTGACGTTATGCATTCAGGTATGGATCTACTTGTATTTCTCCCGTTTGGGTTTATTTGAACTTGTTAGATACATAATTTTTTTTAAAATCAAGTTTGGTTACTACTTTTCCAAATACTTTTTCAGGCCAATATAGCTGGTGATATGCTAGACTTTCATTTTGCTTCAATCTTTTTTCCCTGTCCTTCATATTGGGCAATTTCTGTGGACTCAGAGTTCACTGATCCTTTTGTGCTCTCAGATCCACTGATGAGCCCCTTTGGTGAATTATTTTTACAGTTATTGTAGTTTTCAGCTATAGAATTCCTACTTGATACATTCTAATAATTTCTATATCCTTATTAAGAATCTTTGTGTTGAACTACTAATGTCATACTAGCTTTTAATTCTACAAATACGGTTTCCTTTAGTTCTTTGAATATACTAGTGATAGTGGCTTTGAAGACTTGTCTGCTAGTGTCTGGTTACACCCAGAGACAGCTTCTATTAATTTCTTCTCTCCCGTTAGACTGGATCACACTCTTTTTTGTCATGTAATTTTTGCCTTATTTTTTTTTTCTTAGAAAAGGGGACATTCTAGATAATATAGGACAGTTACTCCGAATTATGATATATTTTCCTGTGAAGATTATTGCTGCTGGTGTTTGTCAAGTAACATGTCTGGGCAAGATCTGTGACATATGTTTCTCCTGTGGTCACTAACCTCTCAGCTGGTTTTTTGTTGCTATTGTTTTTAAAAAGTATATGTCCTTCATTTTATTTTTAAAGCTGGCTTGCTAGAGTCTTTTTGTGTCATCATAGCTTGTGATCACATCAGTACTACTCAGATACCTTGAACCATTTAGACTTCCGTCCTTCGCTGTAGGATATGTTCATGGGTAGGGGAGCGTGTTTAAAGTTCAAGCTGTTTTCAAGCCTCCCTGAGTTTTAAGTTCTGCCAGGCCCTGATGAGTGTGCTCTCTGCTCAGGCATGTAGACAGAGGATTAGCCAGAAGTGTGTGAGGGATAGTGCCCCTTCCATTTGCTCTATTTGTGAACACAGCCTCTGCTAGGAGCCTGCTGTCCTTGACCACATCTGCAATGCAGGATGGAGGCACCCCAGGCACTCTCCATTCACTTGGCTCCCAGATGATCATACCTATGGACAGCTTTGTTGAGTGTGCTCATTGCTGACTTCAAATTGGATGAGTCTCTTTAACCCTGGCAGATAAGCTGCTGGTCTTCCTGGCTTTTCCTACCTCAGCAGGATATACAGAGAAGCCCCAGGCCAGAACTTCGTGGATTCCAAGCTTTCCGATGCGATACTCAGTGATTCTTAGAGGATAAGCACTTCCCAGTTCATTGCGTGCCTTGGGTTGATTCCCAAACCACCAGATGAGGAGCACTGTCATTTTTTCTCAACACTATAATTTCATTTGGGGAGAACACATTTGTCCAATTTCCTCACAGAGCCATAGACAAAAGTTTTACTTTGTCTTAGATTTTGTATTTTCCCCTTACCTCTATTCTTTTTTTAAACTAATTTTTAACATTTTCTTACTTCACTGTAATCCCCACAGTTCTCCTGCCACCATCTTACCCGTGACCCATCAGCAAGGTCCCTTGGGCTCTTCCTGTTTTGACTCCCCCTTGCTGCCCCTCCCCTTCTGTATGCCTCAGATCTCTGGTCAGCTTGCTAGTTTTGTCTTGTCTTGACCTTTTTGTTGGTTTCTCTATATTCTGCATATAAGTGAGGCCATTTGATATTTATCTCCAGTCAAAAAATGGGCAGAACTGAAACGATACTTCTCCAAAGAAGAAATGCAAATGGTCAACAGGCATGCGGAAAAAAAAGTTCAACATCACTAATTATCAGGGAAATGCAAATCAAAACCACAATGAGATACCACTTCACTCCCTTATCTCTATTCTTTATGGAAACCCTTTTGCCTACTTAAGGCCAACCGGTGCTAATGACTCAAGAGCAAGAAAATCTTTCTTGGGACTCCCTGGTGGCGCAGTGGTTAAGCGCTGTGCTGTGAAGCTGTTGGCAGCAGAGACGTGAGTTCGATGCCCAGCCGGGGAGATTTCGACATGGCGCGGCAGACCTCTCCTGCCTCGCCCGCTGCTCCCCTCAGCAGTGTTTTCCTTCGATCTGCCTGTGCTGCTCCCCACTCTGTCTCTGGTGAACCCTCTCGCCACCCCATGCCTCTGGCCTGTACTCCCGCTTGTATGCATAAATAAATAAATCTTAAAAAAAAAGAAAATCTTTCTTATACATGTAAGATAATTTCAGCAACAAATTATATCATGCCATTCCTATGAACCACACAAGTTGACAACAGGAAGTCGAAAACATTTAGTGAACTCTCCAAATACCACCTACTGTCTATTTTTAGTCATGCGGCCTTTCCTCTAGGTCCAGAATGGCAAATATCAGATGCTGGTCTGCTTGTTGTCCCTCAGTTCTCCCCAAAACTTGACCAGCACTACTGTCTGTGCCTTTCTTCCCTGCTAAGACCAGACATGACACAAGAACCCTCCTCCAACAGAATTCCAGGCAGTCACAACATGCTCAGTAGAGAAGAGCTTTTAAATATACCATCTTTAAGTCCGCAAAGCTCATGTTTACCATACTTCATATGACTTACACTTCTTCCCCCACCAGTCTAGAGTTTGGATTGGGCCTCAGTCTCAGCTCCTGCAGTTCGGCTTTTGTTCTGGAACTTTGTACTCATTCCTTTGGGGATTTCCTCAATGCTGAGGGTTTTCAAGTCCCCTCCATTTATTGATGCTTCTTAAATTCATTCTTCTAGACTAGATCTCTTTTCCCATCTCCAAATCTGTATATACCCCCTCCACAAGGAATCCTTTAGGGCAACTCCCAAGTCACTGTACCAAAACTGAACTCCATCTTGATTGATACTGTCATTGTCTCAGATGCTCTGGCCAAAAAGCTTGGAGTCATTCTTGATTCTCCTCCTTTTCTCTCACACTATCAGGAAATCCTGGTGACTCTGCCTTCAAATGAATCATAATCCTACACTTTCTTCCTATTGTTCCTGGGCTGAGTGACAACATCTCTTACAGGATTGCTACAAACTATTCACTACTTTTTTTTTTTAAATATATACATTTTTATTGTTATTTATATCTTTTACATTTTGTATTCCCCTTGGGTAACCCACCACCAATTCACCCGTGATCCATCTCCGTTGTCCGTTGTGTCCTTTTCTACTCCATTTTGTGCCTTTATCCTCCCCCACCCCCCGCAAGTGTCTCTCTCCTATTTGGTTTCCCTATAGTCCTGTTATAAGTGAAACCATTCAATATTTTTCTCTTTCTTTTTGGCTTATTTCGCTGAGTATGATCCCCTCTAATTCCATCCATGTCGCTGCAAATTGCATGTGTTTATCTTCTTTGAATGCTGAATAGTATTCCATTGTGATTCACGACTTCTAACATTGCCCTTTTATATGTGACACTCGATGGACTTAGACTCAACTGTAGGGTAGCCAGAGTGATTCTTGATCCCTGGTATTCTATTGTCAACACAGCAGCTAGAACAATCAATCCCAAGGGTGACTGTGTCATTCTCTGCTCAAAACACTCCAGTGGCTTCCTGTTTCACTTAGGATAAAACCAGAGGCTTTTCAATGACTCACAATACCCAACATGGCGGGTCCCGCCACCCCTATAGTTTACTGTTCTCATCTGTCACTCTACTGATTCTTACTCCTTTCTTGCAAACTGATCTTGATCCTTCTGGAAAACATTATGACCACATTTGGGAACCACAGCATGGGCAGTTTCCGCCTCTGGACATGCTCTTATTCATGTGGATAATTCTCTCTCCTCCAATTTTTTACTCAAATTCCACATTCTCAATGAAGCCCACACTGGCCACTCTCAGATTGCAGACCTGCCCTTCCCACCTGCTCTCGCTCACTGATAATACTTCTTGCGCTTCTTTCATGTCCCTTTCACCTGTTACCACTTTCTTTTATTTCCACAGAATATCACCTGCTACTATAGAACAGACTTTATTTATCATCCTCATTGTTTATTACCTGTATCCTTACTTTCTTGAATGTAACTCAAGGCAGGGATTTTTGTTGTTGTTCACTCAGATCTAGAAAAGGGCCAGGTCCATTCTAAGTATTTTGAAAAAACTGTTGAGTGAATCAGTAGTAGAAATATGGTTCTGATATGGGTGGATGTTTCTGAAGACATGGACAGTCTGTAAGAACATTTACCAGAAAACCATTAAAGGGCAGCACAGTTCAAAAGAAAATGTAAAGAGAATCTCCATGAGAAAGAGGAGTCAGTGGTTACAAAATTGGCTGGGATGTGGTAGCTTCATCTTGTCAAGACCTGGGCAAAACAGTGTATTAGCGATTCTGCGAAGTCCTGCAGGCAAGAAATGGGCTTAAAAGAATTTTTCTCACATTTCTTAATTTTTTCCATTATCTTTAATTTTCTGTTCTTTGAAAATGACATGAATAGGTATAGGTATTTAGAGGGGAACATCTATTCTACTTGGTGTTCTCAGCTTCCTAAATCTGTGGTTTGGTATCTGGCATTAATGTGGGGGGATTCTTAGCCATTACCATTTCAAATATTTCTTCTGCTCCTTTCTTTTTCTGCTATTCTCACTGCATGTGTGTTATATTTTTGGAGACTGACTCATAGGTATTGGATATCCTGTTGCGTTTTTTCTTTTCAGCCTCCTTTATCTTTGCTTTTCAATTTTTTGAATTCTATTGGTACAGTCTCCAACTCAGAGATCTTTCTTCAGCCATGTCTAGTCTACTAATAAACCCATTCAAGAAATTCTGTTTCTGCTACTGTGTGTTATTTTTTTCGTATGCACTCTCTCTAGCATTTTACCAAAAAGAACCGCTCTGTTGTTGCCTGCTCTCTACTCTCTCCATTAACATATTCATCAGAGTTTTTAATTCTCAGTCTGCTGATTCCAGCCTCCCGCCATGCTGGTTCTGATGCTGCTCTGTCTTCCCATGACCTGTTCCTTGCCTCTTAGTATACCTTGCATTCTTCGCATGGTGAGTGAGCATAATGTCACATTGTAAAGAAACTGCTGGCCCTTTAGTGATGTGGTGGTGAGATGTGGGAGCAGGGGAACCTATAGTCCCATCACAAGATTTCTATCTTTCAGTGACCCACTTTCTTTGGGGCTGTGACCTTCACGTATTTGTCAGGTTTTCTCTCCCCTTAGGTGGGACAGAATGGCTAGAAAGGGCCAGAGTTGAGTAGCTCCCTCCTACCACATAGAAGAAGAGAGCTGACTGAATTGGGCATTTCTCTTCCCCAGGTTAGTTAGGCACTGACAAAACTCCAGTACTTTAGACTCTGGTGAACTATATAGTTCCCCCCAAGGGCAGCCTTGTTAAAGAGAACAGAGTGCTCTGGAATATTTCAAAAATGGTTCCTTTCCCCCTCCTCCTGCTGGGAAGCAAAAGGGAGTCTTTTGCCAATATTTACTCTGGGAACTAGTTATCCTCCTGGAGACAAATCTCACTAAGTCATGGGTCCTCCCTATGGCAGGGTGCCTGAGAGTCTCATCAGTAATTGACTTGTCTGCGCTGAGCCCCCAGCAGTTTGTCAGTTGCAGTCAGGTCCCCCCCTCCCAGCGCTTTCTACAGGAGGCCTCCACCCACAGTCTCTGCGCTGGTGAGCCCGGGCACCCAGCAGTCACTGGTGTCTCTCCAATCTTGGGGCAGCAGTTAGCCCTGGGTCCATCCTCCTCTTAAAGATCCAAGAAGAGCTGTTGCGTTTTCAATCTGCTCAGTTTTTCACTTCTTATTGGGATGAAGAGGCAAATTTCAAGCTCCTTCCACGGGACCAGCAACTGGAAATCTTAACTTTTTTTTTTTCTGACAAGATCTCAAACTTCAAAAACATTTGTATATTACAATGTCTATGCAAAATGAGGAGTAGTTGTGAGTGTGGGCTCTGTAGAGAGACTATCTGGGTTTGTATATTGGCTTTGCCATTCCTAAGAGTTATTTTGTGTCTTAAAACCTTAGCTCTTTTATATGTAAAGCGGGGAAGATATTTGTATCACAGTTTTGGGTTACAATTAAATAGATGAAAAAAATAAAAGGCATTAAGTATATAATAAGAACTCCCATATTTGAAAAAAAAATTAAATAACCACTCAAATGCCTAGCCTAGATGCTGGGGTAGAATATAGAAGTAGAAGTTTATTCCTGGTCTCATGGAGTTTATGTTCTATAGGAGACAGACTAGAAACACATAAACTAATCAAAGAACATTTTCTTGTGGTAATAGTGGTATGAAGCAGATAAAACAGGTGACAAAGAGAGGATGGAGGACTGCTTCTATTGACTAGCCCAAAAAGTCTTCTAAGAGGAAGGTGCACTTGCAGTCAAGCAGAGAAGTTTCTGCAAGAACAGCATCCTCAGCAGAGGGAACTACAGAGACAGAGGTATAAAGGGGGAGGTGAGCTTGGTTTGTTCAGGATTAAATGAAAAGCCCATGCGTCTCATCATGGGGAATATAGTCAAGAGATAGCATCTTCATAGCTTTAATAAACTAGCACCTCTGGTCTTCACTAGGGCAGGATCTGTCAATTTATGATGTTTATTCTAGGAAGAAGGAGAATCGTGGTAGTAATGACTCATTGCCAGGGAAGAAGAGAGATGAAATTATCAGGGTCCTGATGTTCTGGGAGACCAGCCTGTTTTGAGCAGTTTTTCCAGGTTGGGCGAGGATTTTCATTCTCCCCTACCCACAGCAGGGTTAAGGAACATATGAACAGTCGACTCAGAGGATAAAGGGATGGAATTAAAATTGCAGAATGGAAGGTTCACATCCGGGCCCTGTTGATTGGGTTCCCCTCATTGCCAAAGCTCTCAGTCTTGTTGAATCTGGCACTTGTGATCTCAGTTGACATGTTTTTCTAAAATGTCTCTTTTGTGTATTCTTTCTCTACCTCCCTCTTAGTGAAGGGCAGATATCAATCTCTTGAGTATAATTCAGCATCTAGGAAAATGCTCACCAAACACCACATGCTATTACTTTTAATTTGTAAAGTCTCAATTACTCACCAGATCATAATTAAGTCCTTTCCAGGCAAAACAAAACAAAACAAAAACTCTGCCCACGTACCTGTGAATAGAAATCCTCTTAGGTGTTCATTTGACCTTACCAAACTAGGCTGAAAATTTTGTCCACTATTGTGCCAAGGATAATTTTTTTAGTGCTTTCTCAATGAGACTATAGTTGAAAGGAGGAGAAAGTGATATCTCTGTAACTCAAACCAGAGCCTCTGCAATAATTCATTGGCAAGTGACGATGTGATGAAATTGTTTTCTGTGTGTATTCTTTTGTTTCCTCTCAACGTTTCTGAATGTGAACCAACCTGTTTGTTATTCTTCAGCTACACAATAGGAAGGGGAAGTCAGAGGATTGCCGGTCTCCCTGAAGCATCCAGACAAAATTTCTTAACAAGAATGTTTATTCTTAACAGGTCTCCTTGGAAATGTCCAGAAATAGCACCCCCTCTCCATAATTTCTTCTTTCTAAACAGGCAGCGTTGCTTTTTTTTTTTGATCCACCTAAGCCCACACCTTATGGCACCAGTTCAAAGATTCAGGGTTTGTTTGCCTACAGGGATTTACTTAAATGTCATCTTCCTTCTTTCTCAAATTCTTGACTTTTGAGGCACTTTTGTGTTCCAGCAGAGGGTAAGCAAGAGGCAGAGGGGAGGAAATTCAGGTCACTTTTAGGTCATCACTTGCTAAATCATATATGGGACAAGTTTGGGTGGCAGAAAGGATTGAAATTGTCCCAAATGAGGATCAAGAATTTGCTAAAGATTTTCATTAGTCCCACCTAAACTTGTTCTATCATCGATAATTGAGAATTGACTATAAATGAGAAGCGTGCATTAATTATCTTCATGGCTGACTAATAAATCTTCAATGTACATTAAGCCTCACTAGGTTCTTGGACCCTGTGGCTTAGCAAAACGCTATATAAGGAAATTAATTTTGCCATAGACTACTTGATGTGAACAAGAATTAAGTCATTATGGCATATCTCTGGTCATAAAAGCATCACCAAACTTCTAAATAAAGACTCAAAATACTTCTAAAATTAACATGCATTTGCATTCATTCATTCATTCATCCATTCATTCTCCAACCTGCTTAATCCAGTTCATGGGTGGTCAGTGCCTATTCTGGGAGCTCAGGGGACAAGGGGGGGACCCAACCTTGAACAGGACGTCCTTCCATTGCAGGCAATTTCACCCCCACATTCTCACACCCTTCAGACTTGGACAATTCAGACAAGCCAATGAACCTCATATGCAATTTTGGGGGATATGGGAGGAAACCAGAACATCCATAGAAAACCTCTACAGACATGGAAGGATGTGCAAACTACACTATGACAGTGGCCCCAGCTGGGGATTATTTTGTTTCTCATCGACATCATAATGAAATGATGTTGAATGAAACATTATCAGAGGACCTGCCAAAGAATAGAAGAGAGATTTGTGTGTGTGAGTACATGTGTGGGCACACCTGGGTGTGTGTTTGCATATGTATGACCTGGGCTTTTAATGTCAGTGTGAATGGATTGAGCTGACTTCCTTCTCCAGCCTCCAGCTCCGCAGCCAGGTCTGTCATTAGCAACAATTGTCTATTTTTCACTCTTCTTCCCTCGGTCCCAGGAGTCTTCCAAGCTCCTTGGACTTCCCCAGTATGTTTGTATTAAATCGTTTGCACTGGCTTACCCACTTACTTAGTAATTATTCACCACGTCACTTCATTTCTTTTTTCATATACTGGTTCACATCATCCCTAGGGAAGTCGGATTCCTGAATTCAGAATCCTTTGTATTTGAGACAGTTCATGAAGTTATCAGCCTCCTCCTCCATTTTTTATCCAGGTTTTAACAGATTAATTAAATTGCTTAAAATATCAAATCTTTGAACAATACATGCCATGAAGTGGCAAAGCAGCTAGAGGTCCAGGTGGCTGAATCCTCTCCTCCCAGCTCAGGGCTGCTTTATGCACATCACATTTGTGATTGTAATAAGCAAGGTCACAGAGCAGTGAGAAAAGGAAAACGAACAGCCTAGCGCATGCCAAGAGGCACCCCATGTCGCAGCGTTCAGGAGAGCTGCGGAGAGGAGGGCAGGTAAAAACAGCTACATCCATCAGAGAGATCACAGCTGTGGAGGACAAAAGGGGCCTCGAGAATTTGGAAGGACAACTCAGGAAGTGGTGTTTCTTTACCTGTAACAGCATTAAGCATGCTAAAATGTTCACGTGGGAATTATATTGTATGCGGCTTTAATTAAAGCTGGTTGTATTCTACCTTGGAGTTGTAACTAATTCTGTTTGCTCTTTGAAAAAGTCTGATTAAAAAAAATGTCCTTAGCTTCAGCAGCTGAGATTTCAAGAAAGGGATTGGAAAATAATCCCATGTGTTTCCACTTGAATGAATGGGCTTGCTTGTAAAGTTATTTCCTAAGACTTTTTTTTTTTCAATTAACATATTAGATCCTTGAGGAGTACTCTGGATAAATGCCCAAGTTGCTCTTTGGTTAAGTAGAATAGCACAAAGTGTGTTCAGGGAACCCAATCCTCTGATTAGTGAGCAGGTCAAACCTCACCTTAATTATTTCTTTTAAAAATCAAAAGGCTTTTTATGATTATTTCAGAGGTTTTTTTTTTTTTTTCATTCTCTGTTAGATATTCCTTTTGGCTATGGAGCCTAATTCTTGAGGAAAAACAAAAGAAAAATCCCTATTATCAACCATACTTGTGATGCTATTAATGACCACCTATTCTCTGCTGAAATTTCCACTTCAGCCAGACTGCTAAGCTGGAAGGGGTAATTGAGACAAATAGAATCTATGAGAAATCAGAAGCGGTAATCTTTCACAAGTGAGGTGGAAAAAGTATGGAGGGCCTGCTGTGGGATACTTTGGTCTCAAAGAATGTATGAACGCCTTTTCTGGCTTTAACTGTAGCTCCAACTTTAAAGCAAATATTGGAAACTTGATTCCTGTGTTGTCAAAGTTGAAAGAGAAACCAGAGATGAGAGCAAACATCTTTTAAGGGTGAAGGGTGTTGAGGTGAACCAGATTGCCGACAAGTAATGTGGTAAACAGGCAGGGCTGGCCTGGGTAGGGTCTTGCGGAGGAGGCGGGACTCACCTCTGCCTTGCAAAAATAGACAGGAAGTCACTACTGTGCTTCTGCACTTATTCACTATACGTAGTGAACTTCCAGCAGCTGCCAAGCCACACCCATCCTAAGCACCCTACAGGGTGACAAGGATGCAGCTGATGATAGCAGACATAACTCGGCAGTTTGGCCCTGCTAACACGGGGCTACACTGAAGACCTAGTGGGGCCACAAGATGGTCTCTGGAGATGAAGTGGAGTCACCAGGAACCACTGCCCTGAAATACTGGCACCTTAGCTAAGGTCTGGGAGTCTGAGACAGGTAAAGAACAACTGGGAAGTAAAAGGAGAGGAGAAAACAAAGTCTCCTGATGTTGTGTTAGGGGAACTAACAGAAGCTTGGTGTATCTTCAGTGTAAAGATGGGAAGAGAGTGGTAGAAGACGTGGCTGGAGAGGGAGCAAATCTTAGGACAGTTTGAGGCCTGACTTCTCATGTCTGCACACGCTTTCAGTCAGATGGGGGCTGGGAGAAGTCACAGTTCTGATCTTTCCCAGAACCGGGGCAAATTCCTTCATGGCTAAGGCTCATGTGCCCTTGCCTATGGAGTGGAGATAGACCTACTTCACAGGACTACTTGGAAAATTAAATGGAGGAACGTGCCTCTACTGGCTGGTCAGAGTATTCAGTACACAGGAGCTAATGCTCTGCCTCTGACATGGCCAAATACAATGGCATCCCAACCAGGAAAACAATCACAGAGAAAGGAAGCTCCCTACTGGCACCACTAAGCCCTGCTGTTAGTTCCAGGAAAGTGAAGATTTCCCAACATAAACAGCGGCATCACTTGCTAAAATAGAACTTCAGGCATTGTGTTCATCCAGTAGACTCACTGCACTGGTGAGTCCTGCTGTTGAAGGAGATTGCCGAATTACCATCGCGCCCCTCTCTGAGCGAACACAGGAAGTAAATGAAACAAACTAATGACCACATGCAAGGGCCGATGCAGGAAAAATGGAGTAGTGTAGGCTTCTTTCCTGCCTGCCTACTAGCCTATGGCTACCACCTGTGCTCTTGCATTCCTCCTAGGTTTCACCACTTGTGCGGACGCCAGGGCAGAGAGGTGTTGGCATGGGGCAAGCACCTTTGATTCTGAACACTTGGGCTGAGAAGGCAAAGAGCACGGTGTGCACATATGTGAACACAGAAACCTGCACCACAGAGCCTGGGATAAAAGGGGCTCCTCAGCTCTGGTGTGGGGCAGCGTCAGCCTGAGACTAGGGGGCCCGGTTGCTGTGTCCCTGCCTGCTCGTCTGTCCCCTGATTCAGTATTAAAGGCCTATAAAGTGATAGTGAGGGCTCGAAAATCCTCTTTTCATCTGTGTGAACTGACAATGAGCTACCTGGCCTGAGGTGGTTGCACAACAGTTGCTAACACAAGATATCCCTTCTTTTGATTGTCAGCTTTAAGACTCCAGATAAGACAAGGGAAAAAAACCCTAGACAGTTATTATGGATGACTTCTAAAATAAAAAGAAAGTGGAGCTTCTCATAGCCCTTTTGATTGCTTTTTACATCACTGGTTCATACAAACAAAACCTCTCTCTAGAGACAGACAGTAGGAGGGCACTCGGAGCAAGAAATCTCTCTAGAGACAAAAAGGAAGCCTGTTGCCTTATCGCCTTTAGCCCCTAAGGCGGTCAGCTTGGTTTCCTGGTGAGAACGCTGGAACACACCTATACTAGGTTTACTCCATACCCAGTAACTGGGGTCACAAACAGAGAGAAATGGCATCTCCAAAACGTTAATGACACTGGCACCTCCTGCCTTGGCTCACAGGTCTGCTGGGCTAGACCGATGACACTACGCTAGTTTTTTTCCCAATGGCCAGCACCTGCATTAAGTGTGTTGTATGTGTATGAGAACTGACCCTCCAAACCCTTGGAATTAGGCAACAATATCAATTTGCACATAAGAAACCCGAGCTTTAAGAGTGACTTTCCCCAAGACAGCAGAACTGGATTGACCTGGGTGGTCTTATCGGAGTCCTGCTTTTGAGTGTGAGGCCATCCCACCTCTGCGTTCCTTACAGCATGCGCATCGGTTACCATGGTGTGTGGAGCGAAGTGCACTAAGCCCTACTGACAGAAGGTAGGGAGAGAGGGAGCAGAGCCAGAGCCTCTCCCCTTGGGAGGCAGCCCCTACACTGAGTGTGAGGGCCGAGCAGGAATCGGCCAGGTGAAAAATACGAGGAAAGGAGACACACTTTGAGTTACAGTGACCTCAAGAAGGGGATGGCTTCAAGGAACTGCAGGCGTCTTAGGCCACCTCTTGGTTATCTGCATGAATAAAGGCACCGCGTGGGACAGATGATCTGAAATTCATGTGCACTGGGCTTCGGTATGGATAATGTTGTTATTTATTTTTATCCTGCCTTGTTCCACCAAGGTTTGGAGGTAGAATTCATTACATGGTTTTTATGCAGTGACCTTCCTAATTAAGTTTTTCACAGCACTGTCATGCTCGTCTTTGTATTCCCTGAGCCATATGCACAGCGACTTGAATAAAAGTAGAATTGAATTTACATACTTTGAGCCCCTGTAAGTAGTTAGCAAGGGCAACTGGTCTCAGAAGCTTGGTGGGTGGCAAGGAAAGCTGGGCCAAAACTTGAAATTGCTTGGACTGAATTCCATATTTTACTGACTCTGAGATTCATTGATTAGAGACCATGCTGTGACTGTAGGGGCCACTGAGAAAGAGAAACTGCTGGAAATGAAACCATGATGCAATGTCAAGTCACTACCTTTGCAGGATGCAATCTGATTGCAGATACATTAACATATGAAAAAAGTGTCTTTAAGGGAATGATATATTGTGGTGATACTACTCCCACCACCACCCCCAAAAAGTCAGAAATCTGAAATGCAATGATGCTCAGGTTCAATGTGAGAAAATTGGAACTGCTACATCTTTCTAGATGGCAATTCGTCTAACCTACCCTAATGCTTTTGCATACACCTTGACCAGGAATAGAACCTAAGCAGAGTGAAAGCTACATAGATGTCATCATGAAGTCATAAACATACAACCGTGTTTACAGTCATAAAAAAGCTTAAAAATAACCACATATTTTCATTTTATACATAATGTTATAAGAAACTGAACTCAAGTAAGGAAAATTTCAAAAATTGGGAGGGTGATGCCAGAACTCAAAGTTGGGTCTCAAATTTTACCAGGACTAACATGGCAACACCTCTGGATCAGTCTTTACAGTCATGCCAGCTACAATTTCACAGTTGTTTGATGTTTTTTTCCTAAGTCCTATAAAGTCTTGATGGATGAAGTCATTTCCTGACAAAGCCTTGGTGACCTAGACCCCACTTAAAGGATCAAGAGCAACGTTATGATATCTATTTATGAAATGAGCTGGTCTTTCCAGAGTTCACAGGAGTCTCTCTAAAATGACCATAGAATTCTTGCTTGAATAGGCAAGACTGTAAATATGTTTCCTACTTGTGTATTTTACCTCCGACCTCATGAGTTGCTTTTTGATATATTTTGATATATATTTTTGATACATATTTTTGATATATTTTTCAATATAATTTTATATTCTTTACCTTGAGCTTGCTTTAAAAATATAAGGGATTCCTTAGACTTTTCAACATCCTGATACATCTGACATGGCTGATATACCTAACATACATTTCAACATACCTAATTCTTTGAGAATGAGTTCATATAAAAGCTTTATTTTGTAATCAGTTTTTATTTACTTGTTTGAAGATTTATGTTTGTCATTTCATTTATCAACTGTGCAAAGATTGATCTATTTGCCTATCTATCACCTATTTACGGGCCATCTAATCTATCACCTATTTTTCTTTTATCTAATATTAGGCAGTTATAACCTAAAATAGTAAAACAAAGATTTCAAGTGGCATGGAGGCCTAGGACCAGCGAAGAGCTGGTAGTATTTAGTATACTCTAACCTATTCTAGGCAGCATAACTTTCCTCTTCTTCTGGATAACACTAGCCTCACTTTGCGGGGGGAAACTTAATCTCTCTACCCCACAATCCTAATAGGGTTGACACAATCCCAGTGTCTTGCCCTCCTGGCTGGAGATCCAGGCCTGAAGGCCAATCAGGGTACCGCCAATCCACCTACCTGCCCAGTTCTGTCTGGGCCGTTAATGCTACTCCAGCAATCAGAGAACTCCTCTACAATTACTCATGTATGGACCCTGAGAAAAAGGAAATTTTAATCATGGATTATAACTCATGGGAATGTAAGCCTGATGCCAATCCCTGCCAGTCATATAGGTGGGGAAGTCCATTGGCGAGAGGGACAATAAAGTCGCCACCCAAAGAGAACCAGTGACAGCAAGGCACATTTGATGAGTCCTTACAGAAAGGAAGCCATCCTTCTCCACCCTTTGGTTTTCCAACAAAACCCCTTTCCTTTGCTTGATATATGCTTTTTGGAGTTGGGTTTCTATAATTTGAAATTAGCCAAGTTCTTGACTAATCCTTAATCACTTGACTACCATCCAATCACATTAGGTACATACAGATGCATTTTGTACATGCAGAATCAGCTGTGTTCAATTGAATTCCCTATCACGAGAGCCTTATAACAGGCATAATGTTATTAAAATAGCACTGGGGTTCAGTTATTTCAGAATGAATATGAGTGACTGAGCTCTAGTGCTGTTTTCATATTTCCCTTAAGTAGCAGCGTTACCACAGTCAACCATGCCTGCTGGTACCTTTACCCTCATGTTGTGGTCTGGCTTTAGCCATGAGCTGGTTCATTTGCCTATTCTAATTATGTCCTCCAATTTGACTTTGTCAAAGTCCTAGCACAGTCTGAAGACCTGGATTTCCTGGAGTCATGTCTTCTTATTTTTGAAGATTATCAAAGAAAAGGATTATGAAGCTACTAAAACACATAAGCTATTACAGAAACCCAGACTGACTTTAAAAAGCAGCTGGAAAACAGGACACTCCCCCTCCCTTTCTCTCCTCTCCCAAACAAATGCCATATGTCTGTTCGCAATGCATCCTGGCTCATTGCTATGTGGCTGACCTTCCATACTGAAAAGATGCCAAAACACTTGGGACCCAGTTTTTCTTTCGGCTCATTGTTACAGTCACATTTAATGTGCTTGTGGGATAAAAATGAAAATTATGATAAGCAGGCCTGTAATTCTTTAAAGTACTCCATCGATGAGACAAGACTCTAGACACTTCGTGATATTTATGATCGTTCACAGAAGAAGCCTTTTGTGGGCTTAGAAAATAATAGTTCTCATACCTGGGGTTTAGAGCCACTTCAGCTTTGGTGTCATCTGTATAACATCTGAGAAGTAGGACATTTTTTTTAAAGAGTTATTTATTTATGCATACAAGAACTGGGGTGTAGACCAGAGATGTGGCGGGGGGGTGGGGGGCGGTGATAGGATTCACCAGAGACAGAGTGGGGAGCAGAACAGACAGATTGACTGAAATACACTGCTGAGGGGAGCAGCAGGATAGACAGGAGAGGTCTGCTGTGCCATGTGGGAAGCTCCCTGGCCGGGGATCGAACTCATTCTGCAATAGCTCTGGATAGCTTCATAGTGCTGAGACTTAACCTGTTGCGCCACCAGGGAGGCCCAATAGGACATTTTCAATTCCTTCCTCTACGTACCCAGAATTCAGCTTCAGATTAGTATACTGGGTATAAAACTGTTGTTCACAGTGGAAATTGCCCTTCCATGTGTGGCAAGGTACAATGATGAATCTTCTGACCACATCAATAGCAAAAATGGAAGTTCCCTCAAAGTTAAAATTACTTTTGTATGGGTTTCCTAGGGCTACTGTAACAAAGAATCACAAGCTTGGTGGCCTAGAAGAACAGGACCATATTTTCTTATAGTTTTGGAGGCTACATGTCCAAAATCAAGGTGTCCACAAGACCAGCTTCCCTCTGAAGGAAAGTAGCTTCCCTTGCATCTTCTAACTTCTATAATAGTATTTGCCAACAATGCTTGTCATTCCTTGGCTTTTTGGTGCATCGCTCTAATCTCTGCAACTTCATCACACAGCCATCTTCTCCATGCGTGTCTCTTCTCTTATCAGGCCACCAGTCACACTGGATGAGGGCCACTCTCATCATTTTCATGTGACTACATCTGCTGAGACCCCATTTCCAAATAAGGTCTGTCTCAGATACTGTAGGTCAGGACTTCAACTATATTTGGGGGGGGGGGGCACAATTCAAACTATAATGGATTTCTTGTTGCCCCTGATGATAACACTAACACATGCTGGTTATAAAAATAGTAAAATTATTCAGAGAAGTATAAGGAGGAAATTAAAAATCATCCAGATTCCTATCACCAGAAATAACTGTTAGCAATTTGGTGAACATCTTTTCAAATATTTTTCATACAAACCAGATGGTTTCTTTCTTTATCATCAGAAATTAGTCAAGTTGAAGGACAGAGGCAGATAAAGATGACTGCAGCTTCATGCAAATTATAATAAATTTTGCTGTGATATGCCTCTCTCTCTTTTTGTTACATGTGCAACTACCTCTTTAGGATAAATGTCTAAAAATATATGGAGAGAATAAAAATATATATTTTTATTCATATTACCAAAGTATCCACCAGGAAGGATGTACCAATAGTTCCTCCCACCAATAATGCATGAGATTCTACTCTCTGCCTTCTGTTTTGCCCTAGTGAGCAAAGTATTAATGAGATACATAAGTTTAAAACTTTAAATTCATGAATATGCATAAGTATGTTCTTTTATGGAAATCTAAACCATTGTTCTTTATTCGTAGGTACCAAACATGAATCTATAATTGTGTTTAGTCTTTTCATAATTGGATTTTTAATGTTTAAATCTTTCACCTAGCTAGGTTTTTTTGTTTGTTCGGGAGTAGGCTGTGGAGTTGCATTTTCAAGATTCTGATGGAACTATTTTTCATTTCTTTGTTTTGGTTTTTAATTCACTCTAAAATATTGTGTTACTTGAGATATGAATGAGGGAATTCAGTGTCTCCTGACCTCTTTTCCAAAGGATCAGGTTTACTCAATAAAGGACTAATACTAATTCGCAGAAAAAAGTGTACATTCGAAAAACAATCAGAACATAATGTTGAGGACATGCAAACAAGCAGTAATTTTTAGCTAGGCTATTTGGAGTGAATTGAGTTTCTCAGCGTTCTTGCGATATCCCTTTTATTTCCCACTTGATAACCTATGAGATTGTGAGAGTAAGTGGCATAATAGGGTTACTCTTGAATCCATTCAAATTTGTTTTATGTTGCAGTATCAGCAAACTTGGGGACTTTTAGTTCAAATGACTTGCAAATCATCCCCCAACTCTAAAATGGCTAGAGGTTAAAACTCCTGTTTCAGAGAAGCGCTAAAAACGTTTGGTGGTAAAAAACAAAAGCTCAGAAGGAAGTCTGCTTTTCCCTGGAGGATCTATTGGTACCCATAGGAGAGGTCTCCAATCACTCACCAATCACTCACCAAAACAGTGTTTTCAGATCAAATGAAGTTTTAATCTGAGTATCTCTTTCATTGGAACCTCATATAAAGTCACTGTTAAAGAAAATATGTGCCCCAAGTACACTATTCTTCACTTTGACTTTTTACTGATAACTTTCCTCTGGGTTGTGAGTGATTCTGTTCTTTCAGCTTCGTCAACATGTTCTCAAGGAGAGACCACCCAAAGCCTTGGCTCAGGCCCACTGCAGTTCAACATCAGTCACTTGGTCTTTAGCTGCCGAAATCAGTCCTCATCCTGGTCTCTTTAAATGAGTAAATGAAATTAAAGTGTTCATCTCAGACTGTAACATCAATGCCATTTTCACTACTCATACTTTCACAATGGTCTCATTAATGTTTCTAAGTGCAACACACTGAGACATTTAAATTGCCAAATTGCTAGTACATGTGTTCTTTGAGAACAGGTATCCAGGTAACCATGGCAATGATGTCTCTAGGCAGGATGGGAGTGGGATGGAAAACTATTTCATTAATTGAAGGGGGAAAAAAGATTTCCAAGCTGTAGCTCACAGGGGAAAGGGGGAGAGAGAGAGAGAGGAGGGGGGTAGGA
>PVIJ01004714.1:16578-113657 GCA_004024925.1 Scalopus aquaticus | reverse complement strand
CCCCCCGCGTCGAACTCACATTAATGTGTGCTCCACAGTGCAGTGCTCAACTGCTGCGCTACCAGGTAGGCCCAAGTATATGTGTTGAAGGGAATCCAGAGGCACTGCGAAGCTAAACGATTCATACAAGATTTCACTGCTAGAAAGTAGCAGACTTCAAAGTGGGCACTCTTCACCACTACCTAACACCTTCCACTCCAGGAAAGACAGCAACAAAGAAGCAAATAAAACAGTGGGTGCCTACCTCTACACAAGCAAAGGAAGCTGGAAGAAAAGCAGGCTGTTACCCAGATCATTCAGAATATATCATTTTTGAAAAGGTTTGTGGTTGGGTAGCCAAAGGTAACCAAAAAAGTTTACCTGGATTGGCTCTATGGGCGGAGTCTTTTCGCAGTGTCAGGCCTTTCTCCTAGGAATGAGATAACCTGTGTGTACTGCCTCAGGGCACCCAGGTGCTGAGTGGCTTCAGCACCCTTGGGAGCTCCATTCTTAGCCAACTCATTTTTCAGTGCGGCTGCAGAAGAACTAAGTCTGCCCTTGGAATCTTCCTGAGGGCCAACACTGGGGTTCCTGTCTAGGGGAATCCCTGGCTGCAGCCACTGGGGGTGAGACGGAAGTGCAGTGAGAAGCTGCCCAGGCAGCGCCTGGCCAGGCAGAGCCTTCTTGTTTGGACCTAGCATCCCTAGAGCAGGTCTCAGGCCAGACAGGCATCTCTTGCAGGTTTTGCGAATGCCCCACAACCATTTTGATGCACCTGGCAACAGAAGACTAGGGTTGAGGAGGGGTCAGTCAGCCAGCATAAAAGTAGGACCAGGAAGGCACGGCAAAGAGTGGACAATATTCCTGAGCCTCTCCCCAGCTCCTGGGAGTAGTGAATCTGGGATGGGAGTGGGAGCCACCCAGGAGCCAGAAGTACCCAGGCTACAGATTTTGCCCTTGAGGTCAAATCCATGCCAGATGGAAGGGAAATGAAATTGAATTGTGTGTGTGTGTGTGTGTGTGTGTGTGTGTGTGTGTGTGTTTGTGTGTGTGTGTTCACCTATGTCTGGAGAGTGCTGAGCACTAAGAACAAGAATTGCTATCTAGTGTGAGGCACTGTCTGGGGTTCGCCCTGCTGCCGTGCCTGAGGTGGGGGGCACCAAGCTCCTCCTGCCAGGAATCCAACAACCACACGTGTGTGGAAGTGTGTAGAAGTTTTGGTGCTCTGGAACCCGTTTTTGCCAAACTTTACAGGCTTCTCACCTGAGGGCATCTGCCAAGATCCACCCAGCAGGACCGCACCTCGCACCTGGATAAGCCGGGTGGTAGCCAGATACTCATGTAAGCACCCTAGTACCTTAATCTACTACCCTGGGGGCGCTGCAGGGTGTACACACTCCCTTTTCTCCAGCATCGGAGAGCTTAGCGACCCTCCCCTGGGGTAAGATCTGGACAGTGTTCAGTGCCAGAGCAGCAGCACCCCTTTCAGCCCCAGTACGAACGGCCCGGGAGAGGTGAGATAAAAGGGCCCATCCGGTAAAGTTGGGGTTCAGCCTCCCGCGGGTCAGCGGCTTGGGAAGGAGTGCAGACAGTCTGGCGGCCGGCAGGCTGCGGAGTGGACCTCTCTTTTTCAGCAGATGCGTGTGTGTGTGTGTGGAGGGGGAGTCCAGAGAAGGCCTTGAGCCGGGAATGTATCCCGCCTCCCTTGCACCCCAGCCCGTGGTACGGCTTTAAAATCCTGCGGAGTTTGTCATAGGCCGGCCTCACTACGCATGCGCGTAGGCAAAGTTGAGTTTTTTCTTTCGGCCCCCCTCCTCTTCCCTCTCTCTTTCCAGTCGCCTTTGGTTCTGCAACTGAAAAAAAAAAAAAATTTCCCCCCGATGAGAACACCAGGGGAAAGAGGAGTCCGGAGAGAGGGAGGGAGAGAGTGAGGCAGTTGGCCAGGAGGGCCGGGGGGTGGGTGGGGGGGACGCAGTCCTTGCTGTCGGTCAGTCTGTCTGCGGGGCACAGGAAAGCGTGGAAGGCTGCTGCGAGCTCCGAGGCGCCGCCTCCGCCGCCCAGAGTCCGGCTCCGTGCGGCCGCTGCCGAACGAGCTCCTCCTGCCGCCGCCGCCGCCACGGTGCCCCCGACCGCCAGCCGCCCGACTGTTTGCTCTCCCGCCCCTCGGCCCGGGCGCCAAACGAGGAGCTGGGCAGCGTCGCCCGCCGTGGACCGCCGCAGCTGAACAACCGCCGCGGAGCCCCTCGCCCTCCCCAGCCCCACGCCCGAGGTGCCCTCGCTCCTCTTCGCCCTGGAAAGGCGGGGAAAAGGGGGATTAACCCGAAGAAAGAAAGAAGGGGGTCAGGAGAAGGGAGCTAGTGTCTCCCCTACACATCGCCCCATAAATCCACCACGCGGCAGAACGTTCGGGAACGACTTTTACCCGTTCTGCGCCCCTCTTTTGCCAAACCCTAAAATGAAAGGACAAAAGTTGGCGCTGCCTCTTGCAACTCGGAGGGCGACTTGTGCGTTTTCAGCGGCATCTCCCGGAGAAAAAGCCATGCACGCCTGATTGTCTTGTGGCCGCAGAGCTACAGTGTGTGTGCGTGTGTGTGTGTGTGTGTGTGTGCGTGCGTGTTTGGGTGTTGTCTGTGTGTGTACACAGACGTCCACACACTCACTCGCGGCCACAGGATCAGCGCCTGGAAGGAGACGTTTCAGCCACAGACTTGGAGAGGAGGAGCTGCAGAGCAGGAGGCGTGAGCCGCGGGAGTTTGCAGAATCCGTGGTGTGAATGAACTGGGGGCACCTGGGCGCAAGGATCGCCCCCCCTCCCTGCCCCGGGCCAGAGTTGAGTAGTGGGGCATTTTTTTCACCCTCTTGTGAAGAATTTTTTTTTATTATTTGTTGTAAAGTCTTTTGCACAATCACGCCCACATTTGGGGTTGGAAAGCCCTAATTACCGCCGTCGCTGATGGACGTTGGAGAGGGAGCGCCTCGCCGCGGAACAGTCGCCTGCGCGCTCTCGCCGGACCCGCGGCTCCCTTCTTGCGCCCCGGCCCGACCCTTTAGCTCCTGCGGGCCGGCTGGCTTCTGCGCCTCCTGGATTCCCGGGCGCATCCTAGTGCGGCCCTGGCGCCCAGATTCGGGAGCCAGCGATCTCCTTAGCTTCCATTCCCTGCGTCTGTCCAACGCGCTCCGGAGGAACCCTCGACTCGGCGCGGAATCGTCCCCCCAGCTTTAACCAGGTCGCTCCGCTCGGATTCCGCGGCGGCCCTCAACCGGGTGGCGACTTCCTCCCCGCGCCCCCTCCCCCTCGCCATGAAGGTAGGTGTTCGGTGCGCCAGCGACGCTCGCCACTTTTTTTTTCCTTTACTTTTTTTCTTTTGGAAGTTAACTGAACCCCCCCCCCCCCCCGGTCTCTTGGCACACACCTCTTCCTATCCCTCCATTTCTACCGCCTGGAGAGGCTGGAACTCCCCTGCTGCTGCCAGGGACCCTGACCCCTTAGACCGCCACCCCATCGCGCACTGCTTGTGTCTCCTGGGAGACCACTTCTTGTCCCCACAAACGTTCTGCAAACTTTTTCGACTGTGGAGAACACACGGGGAAGAAGTATGGCAGAACAACTTGAGTGTGGGTCACAGGCGACTTTCCCTTTACCCCGAGAACCTCGCGTGTAATTTACGTATATTTCAGTAACAGGATAATGATTCAATTCAACAAATATTTACCGAGCGCCCACTGCGCGGGCACCGAGAGGGTGTGTGGCCAGGGCTCAGAAAGGGGAAGGGGACTCATTGGTTGGGAGAACCAACTAGAGGCCCACAACCCTAGGCTAGTGCACCCCCAGCCCATTGCAGCCAGCGGCCAGGTTACAGCCTGCTCCCGACTGGGAACCCTAGCACTAGAGGCCTTGTGCCTTTAAGAGTGCCTGGCTGGGGGCCAGCGCGCACCCAGGCGCGGGGAGCTGGTTCGCGTTATTAGCATTATTAGCCGCCACTGGGTGAGCTCAGGCACTTTGCAGCGGTGATGGGGGTGGGGAATGCTGGCTCTAATTCTGTCCCTTGGAAGAGTGCGCCCCGGCCCCCTGCAAGGAATCTGCCTTGTCCTTTGGAAACATTTGGGCCTCCGGCTTGGGAGAACGGGCTGGAGGTGGGGGGCAGTTTGTGAACTCTTGTTTGTTTTAATTGTCAGTTGTATGTTAAAGCCGAGTCACACACTCCGAGGGTCACCGAGAGTTCACTTTTACGAAAAGTTAACATTTCTCCCTACAATTTAACTTGCTTTTTTCTACACAACTTTTCTCTCTAGTCCAAGGTCCCATCCTTATTTCCATTTTCCTCTTCTATTTTTAGTTTTCTAGAAAATAAAGTTGTAATTGGAAGATGCTTTCGAAACGCAAAACAATCCTCCTCCCCCCCAAAAAAAAAAAGTTTAAAAAAACCTGGGCATCCCGAGGCCTTGTTTTACTTCCCAATCCCGGTCTGGCTTGGGACCCCTTCTCTTCGCTGGCTTTCTTTAAATGGACAACTCGTTGTTTGGAAGTCACTTGGAGCCTGCAGTGGGATCGCACCTCCTCAGCCCCTGCCCCCTGCCAGCATTCACAGCTGCAAGTAGCCAGATGCCTAGATTTAGTTTCTAAAAAGCCTCTGCCAGGGGAGCTCCGAGGGGGGCAACGTTGAGAGCGCACAAACGATGGAGCAGCAGTGGAATCGGCGTGTGTCCGAATTGTGGGCCCGTGCCCTCGTGTGTGTCCGTGGGGGCGAAGGGGCAGAGGTTAAGTTGTTTTCGGATCCTGGACATTCTAGCCTTCTTCCTGCCCGGCTCCACAATGAGAACTCTCTCCTGGATGCTCTGCCCGAGAGTCCCTTGCCTTCGCTTTCCCTCGTCAGGCTGCTTCGGTGCACAAGGGGTTAGCTCCGAGCGCGCAGGGCTGCGTTCTTCCCGCTGCCTTTTCTTCTCCACTGTGCGGTGCCGGCTGCCCCCTGTTGGCGGCCTTGAGGTAGGACGCCTTGGAGTCTTGGGGAGGGCGGGCTGGCCTTTCCCTCCTACCTCTGGCTCTGTTCTTCCTTCTCTACCAGCAGGTCCTACTCTGAGTAGAGGCCCTGGGACATTCCTGGAGGACGAACTGTATTGTGTGGCTACGCAGTACGGAAGGGATCTTGGATCCATCCGACTCAGCAAATGGGACTATGAGGAGTGCATTTAGGGTTGGTGCTTCTCCAAGGCAGGTCATAGCAACTAAATTGTAACCTAGGAGGCCTCAGATGTGGCTCTGTGACTGTGTCTCTTGCCAGATCCTAGGACTCCAGTTGAGGAAAGTGTTGCTTTCTCACTCCCAGCTTCAGTTTCTTTGTCTATTAAAAAGGAGTTGATACCACCTCTAAAGAGAGATGATCATAGACGGTCTTTTCTCCTTCCATGGACACTCTGCTCTTCCTCTGGACAAAGTTGAGAGCCTGTGTGATAAGGTGTGTGTGTGTGTGTGTTTGGGGACAGAGGGTTGTCTTGAGGTCTAGAGTGTCTTCTCGGGGCTGGATGCTGGGGAGGAACAGAACAGGACAGTCTCCCCAGGAGCCTCCTGGACCTGCTATCTGTTCTGAGTCCTGGGCAGGCATAGGCTGCTCTTAGCCCTTGCACTGATTTTGGCTCAAAGACTCCTAACAACCTCCTTCTCCAGCTCTCCCCTGCCCCCACCCTCCCCCCAGCGCTGTGGATACCCAGCAGCCCCCCAGCAGTTTGGGGCTGCTCTGGTTTCTCTGGGCCCAGGCTAGAGGCACTGGGGAGCATTGACTCCTTGTCTGCTTCTCCAGAGTGGACCCCCTCTCGGCTCCACCAGTCCATCCTTCAGTATCTCCCCCTTCCCCTCTGTGTTCCCTCCGAGCAGGATGACCCAGCTCTGACTGCAACTGAATTTTTTCTCCCACAAATTTCTCCATCTTCTTGCTTAAGGAGTGAGGAAAACACATTTCCCACCAAGAGCTGGGATCCTTGGTGTTTCCTGTCCTTTTCACCCCCCCCCCCCAAGCTGAGGTCGAAACTCACTTCTTCCTCCCAGTTCATCTCCCTCACCATTTCTATTCCCAGAGACTTGAGGGGGGACCTGAATGCAAAGAACCCAAGGGGGTGTTCAGATCCCTTGAGATAGCACCAGTGATGGAGGCTCCAGAATGTTTCCCTGCCTTTGTGTAATTTCTCTTTAGGAGCCGCAGGCTAAGGACTTGAGGCTGTGCGGGTGTGTACTCACAAGTGCTTTCTGTCGTCCCTGAAAGTCCTTTAACCAAGATGATGTTTTCATCTCTCTCGCGTCTCATCACCGTGACCGGCATCCCATTTGATTTAAAAACAAAACAACCTTAGGAAGACCTTTAATCAATGCAAAGGTTGGGGAGGAGAAACAAACTAAGGGGCCACTAAGTTGATCAGGAATGGGCTGGAGGCAAGGGCGCTCGAACACACGACCCCCACCACACCACTCCAGAACCTCTCAAATGCCCGAATGTTTTGGAACGCTGCACTACAATAGACTTAAAGGATTCTTTACGAAGTCGGCTTTCCGGGGCTCCGAAGGGTTCCAAAACATTTACCCCATGCTCTGGTAAATTCAGCTTCCACCCGGAACTTTTGTTTTAGCCCCGGTGTGACAGTCTCAGAAGTCTCACTTCGTCTTTTTTTTTTTTCCTTTTCAACTAAATCTCTTTAAACAGGCAGGCATGTGTACCCCACAGAGTCGCTATGTTTATTAGTGAGGTCCCTGTGGGTTCCTTCAGTCTTTCAAACTTGTGGGGCAGGAAGAGGGCCAAGGTGTTTCCCGGAGAGCTCGCCGGGTTAAGTGGAGGCGCGAATTACGGGGCTCTCCTTCCGAACCCCCTTTGGGACATCTCGGGCCTACAGCCACCCTCGTGACCCGAGTGGAGGAAATCCAAAGACCCACTCCCGGTGGGTCTCACTTTTAGGAAAGGGTGGGCTCTCCCCAGGGTCGTCCGGGGGAGAGTAGGTTCGGTTTGTGTGGCTTCGCCTCTAACAAAGAGATCCGCCGTAATCCGCCAAATCTGTTATCAATTTCTCCGCTGCCCGCGCCCCGCCCCGCGCGCCCCGCCCGTCGGGAAGCTCGGAGAGTGCGCGCGGCCCGCAGCGATCTCGGCGGCCCTCTCGGAAGCACGTCGAGGCGTGTATTGTGCACGCGTGTGAGTGTGTGAATATACATGAATGTGAGTGTGGATGAGTGTGCGCGCGCGCTGCCTTAACCGCGGTTGGGGAGAGTCGGCGTTGCAGCCAGGGCCCAGCGAGAAGGCAGTCCCCGCAGCCCACCCCTCCTTCTGGAGGAAACTTGACACTTCGGGCGGGGGTGGGGAGGGAGAGCGAGCCTTCTCTCCCAGGCAGGGAAACCCCAGGTTTCCATTCTCCCGGTTGCGCCCCCAGCTTGGAAGCGTTTTCGGGACGGCGGGGCCCCCGCGCAGAGCCCAGGCAGCAGGCGCTGGGGACCGCAGAGGCACTTTCTCCCCGAGAAGCCCCAAGGAGCCCGGGGCGGTTGGCGGGGAAAACCATGGCACTCTCCTGAGTCCCTTTGCGTTTTCACCGCAGCCCAGGTCGCCCCGGGTCCTTTTCTGGCGCAGGCCCTTCCCGGGTTTGGGGGAGGCTCACCTTTCCTCTCTCAAGGAAGGGGCTCCCTCCGGGACTGCGGCTGCACGGCGCGGCCGAGTTGCACTCATCAGAGATGTAAAAGCGGGTTTGGAAACCCGCTCCTCCCACCCGAACCCTCCACCGCCTCGCGCCGCTGCCGCCTACAGGTGGAGAAGTCGCCAGTGGGGAGGAATGGCAGCGGAAGCTTCCAGGGCTACCCCCTGCCCCCAAATTCTTCACCGCGCGAACTGTCGCCGCCGGGGCCCTCTGAGCCCTGCAATCTTTCTGGAAGCTCGGAGGAGGCGCGGGGGTCCGCGCATCTCTGGCCCCGCCGAGGTTCTCTCGCACCGCCTTGGCCTCGCCCTCGTTCGGGACTGGGCGAACCGAGTCTGGATCGGGCTGGAGGGTGCAGTGGCGGTGTGCCAAGGGCAGGCTCAAGATGCCGCGAATGCCAAGTGGCCGACAAACGCAGGCTAGGACCGAGGGAAACTGGAGTCCCCTGACTGCCCGCGCCCTCCCTCTCTCCGTGGCAGCTGCCAAGAGTGGGGACCAGAGGGAGAGTGAAAAATCAGGATTTAGGGGAGCCTTGTGGGGAGGACAAGCCAGGGTTCCTCTCACGGGACAACAGGCCCCAGGCCCCTTTTTTTTCTCTGAGATGCCAGCCCTTCCCGAGGTACACTGAGTTGGAGAAGGCCGCGGCCAGGAGGGGGGCACTGCTTTCCGGTCTCCGCGGTTGGGAGAGCAGCTCTCTAGCCCCCTATTGCCTGTGTCCTTCACCTCCTTGGCCCACTCCAGCCTGGCTAAGGAGCATACTAAGGAAATCCAGGCTGCCCTGCCCTCTTCTAGAAGTGGTTTCCCCCAAAGCGGCCCGTAAACTGATTGTGAAGCACGAGATGTTCATTCGAAGCAGCGTTTCCCAACTGGGCACTCGCGCGCGCGCTGCTCCCGGGGGCCTCGCCCCCCACCCCTTGCCCTTCCCTCCCCTGCCCCCACCCCCACCCCCGCGCGGGCCACCCCGCCTCCTCCGCAGCCGCCGGCGGCGGCTTCACTCGCCTTCGCGATCCTCTCGCCCATGGAATTAATTCCGGCTCCACTTGTTGCTCCGCTCAGGTCGGGGAGAGGACGAGGGTGGCGGCGGGTTCCCGAGTGAATTCCGAGGAGGGACGGAACGCAGCGCGAACTAGAGGGGAGCGAGGGGGTGCGGGACGTGCAAGCAGGAAGGAGGCAGCGCCTGGCACCGGGGCTTTGACTCAACAGCATTGAGACATGTTTGTAATCGCTGTACCCCGTGCGCAGGATCCCAGCGAAATCAGATTTCCTGGTGAGGTTGCGTGGGTGGATTAATTTGGAAAAAGAAACTGCCTATATCTTGCCATCAAAAAGCTCACCGAAGAGAAGCGCAGTCAATCAACAGTAAACTTAAGAGACCCCGGATGCTTCCGTTGTTTAAACTTGTATGCTTGAAAATTATCTGAGAGGCAATAAACATCTGCTCCTTTCTTCCCTCTCCAGAAGTCGATTGGAATATTAAGCCCAGGAGTTGCTTTGGGGACGGCTGGAAGTGCAATGTCTTCCAAGTTCTTCCTGATGGCTTTGGCCATATTTTTTTCCTTCGCCCAGGTTGTAATAGAAGCCAATTCTTGGTGGTAAGTTCATTCTATATGCATATTCCTCTTAAAAATTTTTTATTTTAAAAAGATGAATTTGTATGATGCTGCAGTCTTTAAAGCTGAACTGTGAGTTTGGGTGCTTTTTTCTACTACAGATTTTATTTATGTGTCTCTTTCAATCAGAATTTCATTTTCATTTGCTAATATTGGAAAGCTTATCTTTAGCTCCAAAGGGAATTGGAACCTATAAATCTAGACCTTTTTCTATGAGGTCCTTGTTCAGATGTATGCTTGTTAGTATACCATGTGCTAAAAGGCAACTTAAATTCACTTCTCTGATAATTGTAAGCCTATCAATAAAATTTACTTTTTTCCACCTCTAGGTAGTAAAAGAGAGTTCCAACTTTTATTTTCTGTCACCTGAGGTTATTAACCTTCAGGGTCTGAAGTAGACAGAGTTCTAATAAGACAGCTAAGTTTCAAGTGGGGAAGAATATGGGCTTGAAATTTGATCAAAAGAAGGTTGACTTGAAGTAGTCAAATAACCCTAAACGAGGGTTTCTTTCTAGTAGAGGCCTTGTAGATAGACTGCAATATATCCGGAGGATTATTTTTGACGGCTTCTGGATATTTTTTTCCCTGTAAATGAACAGCGTTTTTCTGACTGTCAAACATGACTTCTGTTCACTGGCTACCTTGTCTTGGGTCCTTTACAATCACATAAGGAGCCCTTTTAAAATGTCCAGAACGTGGTGAATTTTCTTCAGTCTGTATACTTGTCCCACTGTTCTTCCATCAGCCAAAGGAACTGCTATCTCCTACCCGTGTCGAATTGTGTCTCCTTTCAGCATTCATGTTTTTTCAAGGCAGATCAGTCCAATTTGTGGGGCAAAGTGAGTCACTTTCTCTAATGTCAGAGGCCCGTCCCCGAAACCACCATTTCCCCCTATTCTGAGTGGATTTCGGAAATGTTGGTTCAAATGTATAGCAGAGAGGCAAGGAAGGGAGTGAAAACTCTAACTGAGGAGCCAGATGGCGGGATGGGGAGTACACAATACCTCCGTTTTCTGAGTGGAGGTTAAACAGAGAAGTTTTATGAAGCCCTTCTCATACTTTGTCATGAGGACAAGCAGGAGAGAAAAAGCATCTGTGTGCTTAAAACTATGTATTGCTGACATGCTTTCATGGGCCTACCTCTAGAGTTCACGTAAATCTTGAATGCACATCTCCCCCCCTTTTTAGGTCGCTAGGTATGAATAACCCTGTTCAGATGTCAGAAGTATATATCATAGGAGCTCAGCCTCTCTGCAGCCAACTGGCAGGACTTTCTCAAGGACAGAAGAAACTCTGCCACTTGTATCAGGACCACATGCAGTATATCGGGGAAGGTGCGAAGACAGGCATCAAAGAATGCCAGTATCAATTCCGCCATCGAAGATGGAACTGCAGTACCGTGGATAACACCTCCGTTTTTGGCAGGGTTATGCAGATAGGTAGGAAACTATTTAATATGTCTTTAAAAATATATAAATTTTTCTCCCAGGAAAAATCTTTAGTGCTTCCTTACCAGCTTGATAAGGAGGGGCCCCTCCAGCAAGGTGATGAACTGGGGATTTTGTCATTGTTGCTATTTGTGTTGTTTCCTGCCCCACACCTGATTATAAGTTTTAGACTTCTCTAACAAATCAAGAGGGACACATGTAAGCCACCTTTGTTCTTCTGGTACTTTTTTTGGTTCTAAGAAAGCATTTTTAAAATAGCAGAACAGTTACTTTGGTTTTTCAATAGTAGATGAGGGACGTTGAATCTTTTAAATACTTTTAAACTTCAAAACTTTAAACTGGTAGACGTTTCCTAACTCAAGCCACAATTCAAATAGACCATGCATCAAACTAAAAATTGTCATCTTTCAGAATGCTGGATATGTTGAAAGCGAATAAGGTTTTAATTTTCCTAATGTAGATATTTCCTGAAGCAGTAGATATATATATATGTTAAAAGCTTTATTTTTAGTCCCAGAAAGAATTTTAATTAGAAGTGATCCAATTTACATTTGTGATTTTGGCAATTGGTATAAAAGCACATGCTCTCGATCTCAGCTTAAAAACTTAAAAAAAAAAGTATCACTCACAGTTTAATTCTTTATTTTATGTATGTTGCTGAACATACATACCTCCTCCATTCAGGGAGGAGGTAACATTAAAGCTAGGCTAAAGGCAAAGAATTTGAGAAATCAGTTTGTCTCTGGTTTGGCTTAATAGCAGAGGACACTGTCTGACAGATGTGGCCCTGTGTGTGCTTTCTAGTGTGAATATTTTAGGTCTCTTGACTTTTATGCAAACAAGCCCTTATAATTAATATTACTGCAGTGACTTTTAAAATAAGAAGCAATTTATCAAAGCAATTAACTGTTTATACTGACTGCAGATAAAAAAGTTGGCTTAATATCCGTCACGGATGGATAAAATGCTTTTTAAAATCTCCTGAAAAGTGCATTCATTGAGAACAAAAAAGAGTTGTCAGTGGATGTTTCAGCCAAGCAGCTTCATAAACTAAAATAATACAGGACTGGAAGCCGTTCCTCTAATTGAATGGGAAAAAGTTCTTTAGCCTCAGCCTGCAGAGTTTCATAGGGCTTTGTCCTTCCTGTTAATGATTAAAATGTGCTAATGTATATACTGGATCTGAATCTAGGAGTCAGGCTTCAGGAATACAGGTCTTTTTCCTGAATATGGGTTGTCTTATGTAGTTAACCGGGGCTGTGCTGGAGATTTAATTCTGCATGTTGCTCTTGTGAGTAAACTCCAGACTTTTTAAGCTATAGCCAAATAATACATTGTCAGTTTCCCACCCTCACCTTTGCCTTATGTGTTCCCCTTAACTGCCTCCCCCTCAAACTATGGGACCACATTCTTCACGTGTGTACTAGTTAACAAAATCACCTATCTCTGATGGGAGCCAGAAATAGAAAGAGCAATTGAAACTGTTTATCTGTATAGTCACTTGAATACAGTTTGGATTTAAAATCCTCCTCTTCATACATAGCTGGTTTGGGACTAAAATGTTCAAAATAAGCCATCACTTGATAAGTTTGGGAATTTTGGTGGCGTTTTATTTCAAATAGAGCCCAGGATCCAAAGAGCGTGCTTTGTCACGGAACAAGCAGACCCCTTGGCCCAAAGTCTGATATTTAGTTGTCCCTTGCAAGTATACTCTCTGGTCCTCAGCTGAGTGGTACCACATCTTGGGGTGATGGGAAGTAGATGGGAGTGGAACCTCTTGACAGCTTCCCTGAGATACCAGCAGCCTTTGCAGATAGTATTAGCCAGTCATGTGAGGTGCAAGGAAGAAGACAGCACCTCTGGGCAGCACCTTGCCCAGAGTTCCCCAGGTGCCTGGTGTCTGAGCAGAAAGTTGCTGCTGGGTGACTGTAGATTGCTTTGCTGGGTCACTGAAGGGCTCTTTTCTTTTTTATTTACTTTCAAAGAGCTGGAGAGAATGAAAAACATGGACTTAGCCCCAATAGTGGGAAAGTTATTTAGTTTTTATTTTTCTCTTTAAGGATATGTTTGAAAAGAATGAGCTAAGGGAAGAAATACCTTTGATGCTGAAAGGTGTGCGTGTGCGCGCCCACCCCCAAAGCCCTCAGTACTCTAGAGTTATTGAGAGAATTTCTTGTCTGTGAGAATCTGACCCTAGGATGAGGCTAGTGTCTGAGAAACTCAGGCTGCCACCTCCAACCCCGCCTCAACTCATTTTTCTAGGGTGCCAATTGCCTGGGAGGCACTGTGTATGAGTGCCTCATGAAGGGCTCGCTCTTCATTTTGGAAACATTCTCATTTTTCATCATGCTACCCTTTCCTTCCAGCTTTTGTCTAGTCTCTTCTTTGTTTCCACGCTGTGAAAAGATATGTAAGAAAGGCGCCATTTTTAAGGAGTGTGAGGAGCCGAATAGAGGCAGATTTCACAGAGAGGGAAACCCTAACTGACCAGCAGTGTTCTCTCCAGGATGACTGTGTCCACAGGCGATTAGCCAAAGAGCACTTTTCAAACTGATGTTTTCCCTGCAGCGACCAGTTAGCTTAGCGAGTTCTACCAGGTTCGTATTCTGGAGCAAAAAAGGAAATCCTCAAAAGTTACTTACAAAAGAAAGCAATATTATTGTGTCTTGTATAAAAGTCCTTTTATGCTCTATATAATCAAAGGACAATGTCTTGTTTTCCTCTGTCCCCAGGGAATTGTTTATCTCCTCTCCCTCTAGCCACAGCCTCTTCATTCTACAAGTCTCCAATCCAGGCCCATAGCATTCTGGGCATCATCGGTGTTAATCCTCAAGTAACTCCCTAGAATCTGTCTTCTCTACTCATTTCTCTCCACTCCCCCATGCTCTCTGTGTCTCTAACTCAAGCTAGATAGATGTAACACCCCCACAGGAACTTTCTGGATCCTCCTGCCAACCTCCAGCACACTTCTCAAGTTATTCATTTTTAAAATGTGAGAGGGAAGGGCTGTGATGACCGCAGACATTGCCAATCAGATGGCTGGGGTTGAAGAGGGGAGATGTCCAAGTCCAGGGCTGTGGGCAGACCCTTGAGCTGGCATCCCCTACAGAATGGCCCACTGGTTGGGACCAAGTCCTGTGCTCAGCTCTTCTTGTGTTGCCCTCACCCCACTCAAAATAGGGATTGTTAGTAAGGTCTCTTAAGTATAGGAGGAACCAAATCTGGCCCAGGGGTTTCAGTGCGAGAAGGGGCCTTTTTTCCCCCTAGGCATCGTAGTTCAATACCCTTATTTTAAAGTTGAGGAAAGTGAGACCCCCTCATCCTGCCCTAACAGGCCCAGTTTCAGCCGGCCTGGTGTTAACCCTTTCTCTTTCATAGTACATACAACGTTTTTTATGAAGTGGCTTCTTCTCACCTGTAGAAATAGTTCTATGCACAAGTGGAGATGAAGGTAGTCTGTAATTGTCTCCATTTTTTCTCCTTAAAAGTAGGCCTTCTATTTAACAGTTTCACAGTATTCTTTACAAGTTTTAGGGAAGGAGAAACAACCCCCTAACCCTCAGGTCTGTATATTCTTTATGTAAGTTTATGTAAGTTTTCAGAAGAAAAAGGCTTTTCTTAGATTCTGCTCTCCCTCTTGCTATTATTCCAATACGTGGAGGTAAATCTGTCAGGGAGCTGCAGACGTGGCGTGGGAGAACAGCAGACTGTTTTAAAAGTGGATACTCATCTTCTTGAATGAAAAATATCAGGTCAATCAGCCTAGAATATAGGAAAAGAAGAATTTAGAAGTTTATCTCAAACTCTAGTTTAGAAATGCCCCTTGGTGGGCCTCCCTGGTGGCGCAACAGGTTAAGTCTTAGCCTATGAAGCTATCTGCAGCCGCTGCAGCACGAGTTTGATACCTGGCCAGGGAGCTTACCACGTGGCATAGCAGACCTTTCCTGTCTCGCCCGCTGCTCCCCTCAGCAGTGTATTTTAGTAAATCCGCCTGTTCTGCTCCCCACTCTGTCTCTAGTGAATCCTCTCACCCCCCACACCTCTGGCCTGCACACCAGCTTATATGCATCAAGAAATAAATCTTAAAAAAAGAAAGAAAGAAATGGCCCCTGGACGGTAGAGAGCCTTGTTCTTAGACAGAGATTTCATACTGCTTTCCTTGGGGATGGGGGGCTACAACTGCCGAAGGAGGAGGGAAGCCAGGCTTTAAACTGGTGTGGCCACAGCCAGGGTGGCTGTTGCATTGTGTGAGTCCATTGCCAGCCTAAGAATCCAGAGACTCTAAGCCTAGCAAATTCTATGCTCTTGCCCAAGTTCAACATGAAAATAATGCCAAACATCAAAATATGTGGAAGGACATCGTCCCAAATTCTGAATTTAACTTTAATGACCTCCTTCATCTGCATTTTGGAAATAAGTTTTGAATATTTTCAAAAGAGTTGTGGAAAAATAGCACTCCAGCACTGCTAACAATCCTTCCTGGGGCTCTGAAGTGTCCGCACAAAGAGGTGGAGGACTTGCTGCTCCTTTGTCATTTGTTACTTCTGTGTGTCTGGGCGGATTTCTCTTGGCTTGCCCTAAGGGTGGGCCTCTGGCCAGAGTCTTGGTTGGGTTGGGGCCTCCGGATACTCTTGGGGGAGTGGGCTCCCAGGGTCCACACTCCTGAGGGCTGCTTTCCTTGGGGGTGCTGCGGGGTCAGGGTGGGGGTGGGGGCAGTGCAGTCTCCCTGTACCCCTCTGAAGCCTGTGGCGCAGGCAGGCTGGTGACCTCGCGTCCTTGCCTGCAGGCAGCCGCGAGACGGCCTTCACGTACGCGGTGAGCGCAGCTGGGGTGGTGAACGCCATGAGCCGGGCCTGCCGCGAGGGCGAGCTGTCCACCTGCGGCTGCAGCCGCGCCGCGCGCCCCAAGGACCTGCCGCGGGACTGGCTCTGGGGCGGCTGCGGAGACAACATCGACTATGGCTACCGCTTCGCCAAGGAGTTCGTGGACGCCCGCGAGCGGGAGCGCATCCACGCCAAGGGCTCCTACGAGAGCGCGCGCATCCTCATGAACCTGCACAACAATGAGGCCGGCCGCAGGGTGAGTGCCCTGCAGCCCCGCCCCGCTGGCCCCTCGCTCTTAGGTGCCCCACCCGCCTCGCAGTCTCCCTGCCACCCTCACTGCGTTCTGTTCCTGTCTCTCTGCCTGTCTGTCAGTCTCTGCTTCTCTCCCGAGCCTCTGCCCCTTCGCTCCCTCCAGCCCTGGTGCTTCCGCGGTTGTCTGAGCAAGATTTTTCTCCGCCTTTTAAATTAGTCCTCAGTGCAATGGCCCAGCCAGACTCAGAAATAAAACTGTTAATAACATTCTCCCTCTTCCCAGGACACTGAGTTATTTATCCCGGCAGGTGCCCAGATAAAGAGACCAGGAGAGACCCAGCTTTCGGGAAGGACTTACCTGTGCCTTTCTTTCTCCTGGCCTCGCCTTATGTCATTAGACAGCAGGCCTCAAAGACTGAAGTGCTGTTTTTTTTTTTTTTTTAAAGATCTTTTCTAGGAAAACTCCAGTTTTTTTAGCCATGTGGAATTTCCTATGACCATCAGGCCATTGGTGGAAGCCCTGAAGGAAGAGGGAGCCACTCAGAAGTGCAGCTTTGGAAACCCTTCTGCGCCTCTCTGTTCCACTCTTTCCTTCTCCTGGTGGGGATATGAAAAGCTTTTCCACAATAGTTAAAAAGACCCTTTTTTCCTCTGTGGCTAAACACATGGCACTTTATGGCTGCTTTAAAATGGAGGGGTGAAAACTTTCCTTAACTTTGGCAGCATTGAAAACCAGGGCCATTATTTTTTCACAGAACCCAAGGTGGGTGCCAGGAACTTTCTGGTCAGAGATTTTACTTTTCTGTATTTTGGGGTGAGGAAAAGGAAAGATAATCACAGAGCAAAATACTCTGTGAGCCTTAGACCCCTCTGGCCACACACCCTCATTTTAAAGATTGGAAAACTGAGGCCTGGAGGACTTTACTCCGTGCCTGGCACAAAAAGTGATGGATTCAGATAGAAGCCCAAGCACTTCTTAAATAAATGCATACATCACAGTTTTCGGGTAAAAGGCTGTAGACTTTGGAATGATAGAAATCTAGGTTAAAATCGGATGCAGCCTGCACTGTCCTACTTCCGAGCCTCAGTTTCTACATACGTTAAATGACGATGACATTGACTGTATCACTTGTGGCTCTCATGAGGATGGACTGGGCTAGTATGTCAAATGTAACATAGGAAATTACCAAACCTTGACGACTTCTGACTCACAAAATAATTTCACGTGGTTCAATCTCTTCATTTAGTGTCGGTTAGTAGTAAGTGCTTAATAAATGCTCACTTGATTATTAAATATTATGAAGCAAAGGGCATAAAGAAGGAAAAGATTATCTAGATAATTCCAGCTAACCTGGCTTCTCAGACTTGATGTTAAACATTTGGGGGTGCCAAGGATTAGACCGAACTGCAGAATATTGCCTGTGCTGGGGTCAGGTGGTTGCTCCAGAGGGAGGGTGGCCTCCTTTTCAGACTGTCATTGCTGCGGTGCCTGCAGTGTGGCCCCATGTTCTGTCCCCTCTCGGGTCAACTGAGGCCATGTTACGAGTGGCAACTCCCTGGCAGCTCCTTCTCTCTCTGGAGCCCACAGAACCCTTCTCCTTTTCTCCTTAGGGTTACAGCCCTGTACTTGTGCCCTCGGTATCCCCAGTACCTCAGTCTCTACAACAGAAATGTGGCTGACCCTTCTGGGCCCCATCACAGCCTTGTTGGGTGCTCTCGTCCATTTTTGGGGATTTTTTAAACTTTCCTCACGTCGAGATATCATCATGAATTTAGCAGCCAAAAGGTTAGGGGCTATCCAAGAGGAGAGAGGGGGATTTTGGAGAGGTGGAAAACCACCTTTAATATTATGCATTCATTTATCATCTGCCTTTTTTGATAGTGAGATTTGGTGGGTCATTTTTATCATTTGACTAGTGAACTTGGATCCTGAGGGATGAGGTTACATAAAAGATGACAATTTTTCTCTAGGATAGTGGGGGTGGGGAGGGAAGTTGGACACAGTGCCAGGAAATTATATTAGAATCTCCTTGGGGCATTTGCTTTTTATTTACTTCAAAGGGGAGCAAAGGTTAAATACGTTTGCAAAACCCTTCCTCAGACTAGCTGAGTGCCTGAAACTCTTTCTAGCGAGGGAGTACGCTTTGGCCTCCTTATTAAGAAAAGCCCCTTATGAATCCCCAGAGGAAGAAGCAAGCTGCTCTGGGTGGAAGCAGCCTTCTCACTCACTCTAGCCCCCAGATTCCTGACAGGCCCCCCGCAGCATGCCAGCACCACACCAATGCTGGAGGGTCGCTGGCATGGGAATTGTGGGCAGTGGGGACTATAAATAGGCAACCACCACCTCCCATGCTGCTGGGCACAGCACTGTGGGGCCAGAACTGTGGGCACTTCTACCGGGAGGCCAAGGTCACTGGACAGAGGCCCAGGAGCAAGGCCCACACGGCATGCCCTCATTATCCTGGGGAAAGACCAGATTACTGTGTCCTGCGTGTCGCGTTCTGGCCATGCATCCCCTCGTTTACCCTTGGGCAATGCTGTGAGCTTGGTGCCATCACAGACCCCTTCCCTGATGGAGAATGAAAGCTCAGAGCTGTGAGGTCAGTAGCTTGAATTCAGGGGCAGTCAGGGCAGACCCCATGTCTGCCTGGGTCTTTACCTAGATGGTAGGGGAGAGCGGCGGTGACAGGAGTTACTCCTGAGTTGCCCTGAATTCTAGTTGTATGGCCCTGCAGGCCACCTACCCTGCTCTGTGCATGACATTGCTGTCACCTAATCTAGCCCATTATAACATTGCTGGGAAGGTTAAATTAAATAGAATATAAGGTTTCTTATGGCAGCGCCTGCTAAAAGCAGTAATAATAGCAATAATTAGTGAGTGAAGAGTTGAACCCTCACTCCACCTGGGCCAGATGCCTCGCAGCCCTATCACTGGCTGGGTGTCCATGGGCTGGTTCCCGAACATGAATTTGGTACCCAACTGCCTGGATTCAAATTAAGACAACCCTTCTTCCCAGTGTTTAGGGAATTAACTCACTTTTCCTTCTCTGTGAAATGGGGATCATGGTGCTTCTCATAAACTGGTTGTGGGGGTGAGTCCTGGTGATACAGGTAAGGAATTGTGCACAGTCTTTGACATGAGTCTATGACGTATTAGTTCTGCTAGCGGTGCTGTTTCCCTGCAAGGAGGAAGCACCTAGAATGACATTTTGTTCCTGTTCCTATTCAAAAACTGTGTTTTTCTATGATGGTCTAATAATAATGAGAGGCTAAGAATATATATGTTGTGTAGACTTCTTTTAGATGACACCACTAGATTTCTGGTAGTGGGGGGTGAGGAGGAAATAACTCAGCCCCTCGTTTATCTGGTGGTGCTGGCTTCACCTCGAAGGTGGGGAGCTGTGTTCCCCTAGCCCCTGCCTGTGTCTGGGCTTCTCGGCGAGCGTGTGTGCTGACGGTCTGTGTTTCCCCGCAGACAGTGTACAACCTGGCTGATGTGGCCTGCAAGTGCCACGGGGTGTCTGGCTCCTGTAGCCTCAAGACGTGCTGGCTGCAGCTGGCTGACTTTCGCAAGGTAGGGGACGCCCTGAAAGAGAAGTACGACAGCGCTGCAGCCATGCGACTCAACAGTCGGGGCAAGCTGGTGCAGGTCAACAGCCGCTTCAACTCGCCCACCACGCAGGACCTGGTCTACATCGACCCCAGCCCTGACTACTGCGTGCGCAACGAGAGCACAGGCTCGCTGGGCACGCAGGGCCGCCTGTGCAACAAGACGTCCGAGGGCATGGACGGCTGCGAGCTCATGTGCTGCGGCCGTGGCTACGACCAGTTCAAGACCGTGCAGACCGAGCGCTGCCACTGCAAGTTCCACTGGTGCTGCTACGTCAAGTGCAAGAAGTGCACAGAGATCGTGGACCAGTTCGTGTGCAAATAGTGGGCGCCCTGCCGCCTGCCTGTCCCTCCCCCAGCCCTACACCCAGGACCCACTTATTTATAGAAAGTACAGTGCTTCTGGTTTTTTTTTTTTTTTTTTTAATATTGTTTTATTTTCCCCCAAGAATTGCAACCGGAACCTTTAATTTTTTTTCTGTTCCCATCTAAGAACTCTGTGGTTTATTATTAATATTATAATTATTATTTGGCAATAATGGGGGGTGGGAGCCAAGAAAAATATTTATTTTGTGGATCTTTGAAAAGGTAAGGCAAGACTTCTTCTGATGGTGTAGGATGAGGGGGCCTGACCCATACCCTGACTTAGCTGTGTGCACATCTAGAAGGTAAAGGAAATTCGTTTTCTTTTTCTCAGCTGTGGCTTATATGGTTTCAGGGAGCAGCCAGCTGGAAGAGCGGCTTTAGATCTCTGTAGTTCAACTTCTGTGACCACAATGAATTGTAAACACTCTGGTGAAAGTTGAAGGGTCTTGAGAAACAAAAGGAAGAACAGGACACCCCCCCCCCAATTTTTCCCAGGGGCTGCCAGCCTGAAATATTATCAGAATGATCATTTAAAAATGTAAGGGTGGGAATCTCATATCCCTCAAGCTCAAGGGCAGAGTGAGAAGTGTGTCTCACTCTTCTCAAACATTCCATCTACAGATGATCCTATCCTAATAGCTACTGATACTTGGGGAGCAGGGAGAAAAGGCTCCAGAACTTCTCAAAACCTTAAAAATGCTTTTATTAAGACAACAATTTAAAGTTGTTGCAAGAATTAAGTTTTCAGATTGGAAAAGTATCCCGAGATGACTCTAGGTGCTAGACTTTTTGTTTGGAGAGGGGCCAGAGGCTGGGGTGGTTGGCTTGAATATAAAGGAAAATAGACTGTAATTTTCTTAGGTATACTTGGTTAATAAATGATAATAATGAAAAGAATACATGGATTCCACTCACAGATCCTCAGCCCACACAGCAAGGTAATTGTGTGCAGGTCAGCACTGCACCAGAGCAGAACACCTATTTGAGGGGTAAAAGTAAAATCCTCCTCCCACTTGACCTGGCCCAGCCCTCTCTGGATGCTGCCCCATTTCCAAACAGCAGCTCCACTGGGTCCCCTTTGATTGTAGGACAGGAAACGAAACATTAGGAGCGCCACTTGCAAAACAGTTCACTACTTAGGGACTTTTTTTTTCTTCTAAATTGTTATTTTGAGGAGCAGTAATTTTCTATGTTTAATGACATTACTTGGCTAATGGAGTTCACAGAGGTGTTGCAGAGTATCACTGTGTTTGGACTATCCGCTCAAGCTTTCCCTATTATACTGCAGGTATACCCTAAAACTGTTCCCAGTGTACTTGAACAGTTGCATTTATGAGGGGGGAAATGTGGTTTAATGGTGCCTGATATCTCAAAGTTTTTTGTACATAACATATATATATACATATATATATAAATATAAATATAATTATATCTCAGTGCAGCCAGTGATTTAGATTTACACTTTACTGTGGGGGTATTTCTTGGTCTAGTGCAGTGTGGTCCTTCATTGCCATCCAATGGGGATTTTTCCAAAAGGTGTCCCACTTGAGCTTGGGCGGTGGTCCTGATGGGGTCGCCCCATGAAGCACCATGTTTCTGAGAACCTGAGAGGTCGCATCCACTGATAAGCGTATTGGTTTGAAGATTTCCTTTCCCTACCCCCACCCCTTCTCTCCCACCTTCATTTTGTACACTTTGTGGAGAGGGCATTACTTGTTCCACATAGACGTGGAGATGAAGAGATATTCCAGCTCAGAAACATTGTCAGGCTTTTCTCTCAGTTCATTTTGCAGAGTGGAAACCCGTGCCTATGAGACCCGTTGAGTCCCTGAGGAAAACCCAGCCCAGGACAGATGGAGCTGGTTTAACATTTTTTTCGAGCAAGGACACCTCTTTCCAAAAAATACCGTCAAGTGTGTTCTTCCTTAGACACCATGGCTTTCATATTTGGAAAGCTGCACCTCCCCTGCAACCCTCACCAGCTTGGTGGCCTTCATGTCACCTCAGCCAGCTGTGGCTCTTAATTTATTGCACAGGATGTTCACTTCCCCCTCGGTTGCAGTGAATAGCAAGCAAAGATCTTGAAATTAAAAAGCACTAATTCGTTTAAAATGTCACTTTTTTGGTTTTTATTATACAAAAACCATGAAGTAATTTTTTTATGTGCTAAACCAGATTTTGTTTCTTTTTAGTGATTCGTGTTTATGAAGAGAGTTGAGTTTAACAATCCTAGTTTTTAAAAGAAACTATTTAATGTAAAAATTCTACTTGTCATTCAGATATTATGTCTATCTTCTATGGCCTTTATTCTGTACTTTTAATGTACATATTTCTGTCTTGTGTGATTTGTATATTTCACTAGTTTAAAAAAGAGAAACCAAACATTGAAAGGCTTAGGCCGAATGGAAGATAGAATATAAAATAAAACATTACTTGTATATTGGTAAGTGGTTTCAATTGTCCTTTGGATATTTCATGTGGAGATTTTTTTTGAGAAACCATGAGGGATAGTTTAGGGGAACTACATGTCAAAATAATAGAAGAGTGGAGAATTTTACCAAAACCAAACTATTTGGAAGCTTCAAAAGATTTCTATATGTAACGGAACAAAAGGGGAATTCTCTTTTCCTCTATATGTTCCTCAAAAACAGAAATCAAGCAGATGGCTTAAAGCTGGTTATAGGATTGTTCACATTCTTTTAGCATTATGCATGTAACTTAATTGTTTTAGAGCGTGTTGCTATTGTAACAGCTCAGAGAAGAACCGAAAAGACCCAGGCCTTTATCCATGACAGAATTTTAGTCCAAAAAAGTGTATTTGTGTTGATCACGCAACTATTGCACTTCTCTATTTGAAGTTACTAAGGATCGAGTGTATCTATGCCCCTTTGAAAGCAGTTTTATGAAAAGCAAGCCTCAGTCTGCAGAGAATGAAAACTCATTGGAAACTAAAGGTCCGTTGTGTTAAGTGCAATTAATACGAGGTCTTGTGCTTTCCGAAAGCGCACACCGAAATCTGGCCAGCCCTGTGCAGATTGATATGTTAGCCTTCTGCTTTTTTTCTTTCCGGATAACCTTGTAACATATTGAAACCTTTTAAGGATGCCAAGAATGCATTATTCCACAAAAAAACAGTAGACCAACATATAGAGTGTTTAAAATAGCATTTCTGGGCAAATTCAAACGCTTGTGGTTCTAGGACTCACATCTGTTTCAGTTTTTCCTCAGTTGTATATTGACCAGTGTTCTTTATTGCAAAAACATATACTCGATTTGGGAGTGTCAGCATATTTTTTTTCCTTCTCATCCTGGAGTGCTTTCAAGATCTTCCCAATACAGGAAAATTAACAAAAAAATTATATATAGGCAGCAGTAAACAGAGCTGTGTTCAAAATAGTAATTATGGGCTCAAGTAAAAGGAGGACTGTTTTTAGTCCAGTTTATCTGTTTAGTTCTTGGAGTTACTGACCTCCTGAGACCGGCAGTGCATAGGTTTTAGTAGCCGACCCAAAGCCTTTTCTGATGATTCTCCAGTAGCAATTTTCAATTTGTTTTTACAAAACATTATTCAAGCCGCTTGGTTAGCAAATATGACAGTCTAGGAGGACAAGTACTCCCAACTAAGAGACTGGTACTGCCTGATTCCAAGAGCTTATTTGCTGAAACAGTCCCCAGAGACAGGGTGCCCATAATGGAAGTAGAGAGCAAGACAGAGAGGGAACTTCTAACTTGAAGCATACATGTAATGCAAATATGCACCAAAGCATAGATCTAAAATACTGCATAATCACTGTAAATTATACTTTAAAAATATTTATTTTTTTTAAAAGTACTTTTTAGTCTCCCCTCTCTTTATGGAATGGTAGAAACCAGATGCCACGTTTTGAAAATAATACTGATGGAATGGATTTTAGTACAGGTGGTGATCAGTAATGTAGGAATTAAAAACTTAGTAAAGGAATCTTTTAATTTACCTGTTCATACAAACGACACTGAAATCTGATGATTGGATATTTTATTCTAGTGCAACATCATCTTGTTAGCCAACTTTAAAAAGTGGATGTAGAATGATTAAAGATTGGTACGATTTTTGAAACAAATGTGTCAGTTCTCATCTAGAAGAGTAAAAGGCTGTCTCAGTATTTCAAAAGCAAAAAAGGAACGAGGAAAATCGCATCTTAGACCAGTTTTATATGCAGTGTACAATTTGCTGGGCTAGAAATGAAAGATTATTTATTTTTGTTCATATCTTGTACTTTTCTATTAAAATCATTTTATGAAATCGGCGGAGTCGTGTGTATTTAGCAGAGATAGTGTCTGTGGCGATTGAGGATTGAGGGGATGTGAGTTTGGAGTATGATTATGGTTTGGAGTATGATTAGGGCATCCAGAAAAAAAGCATTCACATGTCAGGCGTGGAGGTGATAATCAAATCTCAAGGACTTATTTTTGTATTTTAATGTTCATATTTCTTTTGCTATTAATAACCTTTACATTTCTTACTAGTTCTGGCTGCTGCTGTTGTATAAAAGTTGTGCTTGCAGATAATTATTCCACGTAAACATTTAGCACAGCAACAGGATCATGATGAAATTACAGGAAAAGAGAAGGAAGGTGGAATGATTGGAGGAGAGTAATAAAACAGCATTCTAGGTAGTCAGATTGAATTTCCTGGACTACCCTGCTGGTTGCATGTTGCAATGGCTCAAAGCCAGGTGTTTACCTCTGGGGTTCTCAACCTCAGTGCTAGTGGCTTTGGAGATGGGTAATTTTTTGTTGTGGAATTTATCCTGTGAAATTTATCCTGTTAGGAGCATCTCTGATGTCTACCCACGCATATCGGTAGTTCTCCCCCCATTCATGACAACTCAAAATGTCTGCAGGCATTGCAGAATTCCTCAGGGAACAAAATTGCCACCCCTGCTCCAGTTGAGAAATGGATGGAGGGACAGAGCCTTGGGGGATACCGGCTAACCGATGTGGTGGACTGTTACTTACTTAGGTTACTAATGAGGCAGAGAAATGCCTTGCAAATTTTCCTGTATAGACATGGAGATGCAGCATCTTTCATAACCAAAACTGGTTAGCAATGAATAATATGGTCTCTGAAACTAGAGGCCTATGTCCCAACCCAGATACTGCCATTTGCTGTGTCCCCTTGGAAAAATTGCCTAACCTCTCTGTGCCTCTGAGCCCTTGTCTTTAAAATGGGAGAGAGCATTACAAACCTGCGTCTTAGCGTTGTTGTAAAGATAAAACTGAGTTAAAGTGTTTGGACTGAAAGCAGGTTCTAGCACATAGCCATGAGCTCACTAAATGTCATGCTAGGAAGAAAGAAGTCTGAACACCGAACCCCAGAAGCTTGGTGTCTGACATTCTCATCAGCACCTAGCTTGATGCTAGGAAGCCCCCCTTAGCGTGGGTTTGGGGGAGGTGGCACACCTGCTGCCCACTAGCTACATTATATTCTCAAATGTGTTTTGCTTGACAGGCAAACGTTAAAAAGTACTTAAACTAGCTGTTGACCTTTACAAGATGAGCGTTTTCATATTCAAATTTCGACTTCTGGCTTAACAATGGGAAGAGCCAGTTACCTGGACACGTGGTGTCACAGGCCCCTGCAGGCACAGTTCACTGGTCCAAGCAGCCCCTGTGGGGAGACAGGCAACAGGCGGGGTGTGGAACTGCCCCTGCAGGCTCATGCTCTGTGGTGGCTTTTAACAGGGTTCCCCCCCACAAGTCAGAGCTTGTCAACCTCGCCATTTTGACATTTCGGGCTAGCTAATTCTTCATTGTGAGGGGCTCCTATGTGCCCTGTAGGTGGTATAGCCCATCCCAGGCCCCTGCCCCGTGGGCACCCACAGCACCCCTTGTTTGTCACCACACACATCTCCAGACACTGCTGACTATCCCTTGGGGGGCAGAATCACCACAGTGGAAAAACCATGGGTCTCAAAGGAAAAGGTCTATATTTATAAACTAGCCAGTGAGGTTAAAACAAAGACGTGAAACAAGAAAGATGGCTTTCTTGGTGTAAAGACATGTCTGGTACATCAGAGGAATTCAATAAATATTTAGTGAGTGAGTGAAAAACACATCCAATCCCAGATGTCAGCCTGGCCACTCTTCTTGTCTCTGCTCTTACTGTCCTCACTTGGAACATGGCACAGAAGCAACCGCCCAATTAGGTTTGATTTTTCAATGACGGATAGAACCTGCAAAGGCCACCTCCAAAGCCTAACATCAGTAGCCACTTAGCAAGAGTGGGAATTAGTATTAAAAACAAAGCCAGCCTGTCCCTATGGAACTAAATGAATGTGTTCTGTTCTCCCACCTTTGTTATTGAGCTGAAATTTGTAAAGAGCGTTACATCACTCACAAACCCAGGAGATGCTTAACATAAAGGTTCACAGCCAAACAAGTTTGAGAAACGCTAAAGGAGGGCTCGCTGCTCTGCTGAGAGTGCCCAAGAGCATATTGGTCACGGAGCTGCGGAGAGCAATCTGCTGCTGAGCCCAGAGACTTGGAAAGCTGCTCACACCAACACCTGTCCTTCTCCTCCAGGTAAGTTGGGGAGCACTGATGTTAAGCACCCTCTCCCTGGCAAGTACTGATGCAGTCCACTGGGTCAAGAGGTTTGTGGCCCCAAAGAGGATAGAGTGCTACCTACATCATTTAGGTACAATTTCCAGAATCTTCTGTGGTAACACTGTTACTTTCATTTCGTGGATAAAGACATGAAATTTTGGAGAAGTGAAGTCTGACTCCAGAATCCAACAACGATTTCATCTCAATGTGGAGTTGACACTGCACTACGTCATCCTAGACAGAGACTGCGTTTTCCAGACTTATTTGCATCTCGCTATGGGCAAAAGGTTAGTTTCTATCAATGGAAGGTGAGTGCAATGCTGTGCGTCAATTTTGGAGCTCAGGTTTTTGTGAAGCTAGTGAGCTCTTCAATGTGTCTTTCCCATCTCAGCTAGCAGCAGAAGATGCTAGTGTGATAGGAGTTGATGGAGAAATGGTGTGGGAGAAGCCTGGGTTCTTTTTATTTTTTTTTAAAGATTTATTTACTTATGTATACAAGAGCTGGGGTGTAGGCCAGAGGTATGGGGTGGTGAGAGGATTCATCACACAGAGTGGGGAGCAGAGCAGGCGGATCTACTGAAATACACTGCTGGGGGAAGCAGTGGGAAAGACAGAGAGGTCTGCTGCGCCATGTGGGAAGCTCCCTGGCCGGGGATCAAACTCGTGCTTCCGTGGCTGCGGAGAGCTTCATCTTGCTGACACTTAACCCCTTGCGCCACCAGGGAGGCCCAGAAGCCTGGCTTCTTGACAAACTGAATGGAGGAAAGGAGCTTACTAGAAACTCTCTCTTTGAACTGTTGGGTGACTAAGTGACACATTTCTGCTGTATTACGCCTCGGATGTGCTGGAGTTTGAAAGAGTAAGTAGTTCTCACGAACACTTTGCCCCTCCTGGTTCTTATCATCTCCCATGGCCAAGGCCATGGACACACTGGACCCCTCTGGCGGGTCCTCAAGGCAGAAGATTCCTAGACTGGTAAGGTCCCCTGCACTTTCATATTGTAACCCCCAGGAGACACTGGCACGTGAGAAGCAGCTGTTTCAGCTGCAGACTCAAATCTCTAGGAAGCTGACATGTCCTGACTCATCTGCATTCATTATCAAAGAGGGCTCCTCCCTTCATCAACTGGGATAGCTCCCAGTCATCTAGGAAAATAGGCCTCATTCAGCAAAGGTGAAGCTTTTTCCCACTGCTGACATAACCCCTGAATAATTTGGGGCAAGTCTCTGAGCCTCTGATTTCCTTTTTTTGTTCTCGTTTTTTCTCTAAGGGCCCATCCAACTCATTTACTGATATGCCTTTATTTTTTTAAAGGTTTATTTTATTTATTTATGCATACAAGAACTGGGGTGTAGGCCAGAGGTGCGGGGGGCGGTGAGAGGATTCACCAGAGACTAAATGGGGTGCAGAACAGGCAGACTGACTGAAATACACTGCTGAGGGGAGCAGCGGGCGAGGCAGGAGAGGTCTGCTGCGCCATGTGGGAAGCTCCCTGGCCAGGGATTGAACTCGTGCTGCAGTAGCTGGTAATAGCTTGATAGCGCTGAGATTTAACCCCTGTGCCACCAGGGAGGCACTTTTGTTTTATCCCTTATACGCTAGGAAGGAGTATTTAATAGACAGTACTATGTTCTGGGCACTGACTTAGCTGATGGGGTTGCAGAGGGAAGCAAGGCAAACTTGGCCCCTGTTCTGCCAGAGGAGCCAGTAGGCACAATGAGAAGGGGTAAGGAAGGATAGGGTGCCCCAGGGGCCCCAGAGAGGAGAGTCAACCCAGAGACGGGAAATGAAGGATGTTTTCCAGCAAAAGCAACATCTTAACAAAATTTTTAACGAAAAGCAGGGATTACCCAGGGTAAGTGGGCGAAGAGCGCCTAAGCGCACTCAAGAAAGAGGACACAGCTTGTGCAAAGGGCAGGAGGTCGGAGGTGATCCATCCCAGCATTCATGACTCCAGAGGTGCACTGGACTGTGAAGGTGAGTGGTGGGGGGTGAGGGAGGGTGTACAACAGCCCAGGCCACAGTCAGGCAGGGCCCAGGGCTCTGCCTTAGAAGGATGGGGAGCCCCGAGGGAGATATTTAATGGTGGGGGGGTGGCGACAAGTTCAGGACTGACATTTAATGACTCTGTGGAGACACTTGCCTCTTTCATTCCTGGGCCCTCAAGGCCTCTGTGATCTTGGGGGACATTTTGGGGTTGCATTACTTTGACTCAAACCCCTGCAATCCTGGGATCCCAGCGCAACTCAGGATGGCCGATGTCCCTGCACACAAATGTAGGCAGGTGTTTGCCTACCTCGGCTCCACCAGTGTGGCTTGCTGTAAGTTCTACCTCACACTCTTGCCCAGGATGCCCTCTACACACACTCCCCCTGCCCACTGGGGTCTCACTTTCTGTCACTTACCTTGGAGGCTCCGACCAGAGCTGCTGGCACTGATGGCAACCCCCTTGCTGCTGCGAACTCCACACCAGACACAGAGATCCACCATTCCAGGCTTCATCTCATTCACTCTCCATCACAAGCTTGGCAGATGCGTGAATATTATCCCCATTCTACAGATGAGGAAATCGACGCTGAGAGGAATTTAGCACTCAACTAATCAGTTATCTGTTGCTGAATAACAGATCATACTCATACCAAAACTTAGTGACTTAAAACAGTAACTATTACATTTGCTTATGATGCTGTGGGCCAACCATGTGGGCTGGGTAGCTGGAGGGTTTCTCTGTGGCTCTATGTGGGGCTTGACAGTCTGACTGCGGCTGGCCTTGCTGACCAGGCAGCAGCTGATTCCAGCTGGCCTTTCTTTCCATGGGATCTCTTATCTTTTTCTTTCTTATTTTATTTTATTTATTTCTTATTTTATTTTTGCATACAAGCTGGGGTGCAGGCCAGAGGTGCGAAGGTGGTGAAAGGGCTCACCAGAGACAGAGTGGGGAGCAGAACAGGCAGAGCAATGGAAATACACTGCTGAGGGGAGCAGCAGGTGAGGCAGGAGAGGTCTGCTGCACCATGTGGGAATCTCCCCAGCCAGGCATCGAACTCGCACCCTCAGCCACCGACAGCTCCACAGTGCTGTGCTTAACCTGTTGCACCACCAGGGAGGTCCGGGATCTCTTGGGATCTCTTATCTTTTGGTATGTTAATCTAGCTTCTTCTACATCATGGTGCCACGTACCAAGAAGGTGAGAATGGAAGCTTCCAGGCCTCTTGAAGCCTGGCATTGGAAGTTGCACTTTGTCAATTTCATTGCATCAAACTAGTCAAAGTGAAGTCAAGGACAGCCCAGATTCAAAAAAGTGGAGAAACAGCTTCCCCACGCCAGGAGTTATAATGGGGATCTGCACAGGATGGGAGAAGCCGCTGCAGCATCTTTGCCAACAGTGGGTCAAGGTTAAGGTCAACTGTGGGTCAAGGTCCAGTATGTGACTTTGACAGTATCCACAGTAGTACACCCTTCTTTCACCCCCAGAAATCATCCACAAGTGTGGCACAGAGGGTGGGATGAAGAATTTGGAGTCAAGAAAGACTAGCACCAAGCTTTGCTTTTACTAGCTGTGTGTCCTTTGTTCAGTTACTTACCCTCTCTGAGCTCCTTCAGTATCCTCGGGTAAAGTGAGGGGATGGTAATGCTATAGATGATGGTGAGGCTGCCCTGTCCTGTACTCTGGTGCTCAGCAGGTAGTGGGGATAATAACAGTGACAGTGGGGATCGCTGCATGGGCAGAAAACAGACACATTCTCACTACTGGCTTTCAATGACTCATGGGCCTCCCTGATTCAGCAAATTACAGGGTGCTTCCTTTGAGGCACTGGGAGGGGGTGCCTGAAGAATTTTGATCAGGTTCAGGCTGGGCAAGCAGAGGTGGAGTTCAGAGGCTGCACTTGGCTCAGCCATGCCGCTCCCTCCCTGTCCTTGGGAAGCTCCGTGAAGGTGAAATGCTTTCCAAGTCTTAGGAAAACCGATGAAGCACCAGGCGGTGCTTACCTTCTGTTTTTATTTACTTTTTTAAATTTGTAAATGTTTTTTATGTGTATCTTTTACATTCTTGTGTATCCCCCGTAGGTTACCCACGACCAATTAACCTGTGAACCGTCACCATAGTCCCTTGTGCTCTTTTCTCCCCCATTTTGAGCCCTTATCCTCCCCCTCCCTCACTGAATGTCTCTCATTTATGGCTGCCTGCTAGTTTTTGTTTTTTGTTTACAGAAGCTGATTTGGGGTTGAAAAGAGCTTACCCTGACTCCTAGGCACCCCTTCACTATACCCCACGTCACTTTTGTGTATACAGCAAGCTGTGCTCCTTGAGCAAATCTCTGAGCTCCCTCTGACCTCTGTTCCCTTACCTCTAGGGTTAAAACACTAAGCCCCAGGCAACTCTCAACACATTTATCAGAACTGCTCCCATTTACTCAGCACGTACACAGCTATTTTGTTGCATTTTGGGGGTATTTTTAATTATTCTACATTACTTGATCTCATAGCATCTGACAAAAAGAAGGGCTGCTTTCCCCATTTTACAGAAGAAGAAGCAGTTCCAGAAGGTTGAGTATCTTTCCCCAATTACACAGAGCTAGTGAGAAGCAAAGCCAGGTTTCTCTGGTCACAGAGTCCTTGCTTTTTTCCAGATGAGAATGCCTCAGGGCTGTTGGGAAGAGAAAAAGGGAAGACTCGAAATACTAGAAACCTCCATTTCATTCCTGACTCAGTCATTTGTCCTAGTTTTTGAGGTGAGGCCACTTCTGAGTTCCTCCTTTGATTTTCTCAAGTTTGTGCCTTTGGAGAATTCCATGGATGTGTCCAACAAAGCGTTCCTCTGAGCTGGGGGCAGGGCTAGAAGAATCGTGGACCTGGCTACACTTACAGACCTTTCGCTGTCTGGATTCTGGTCCTACGCTGGCCCCCTATTTGCTGTGTGACTTTGGGTAAATCCCTAACCTTCTCTGGGCCTCATTCCCTAATGGGTGCATGATGGTCTGGAGGGTTCACAGGGCTGAATTTGTTTTCCTTTTCAGCAGTAGCATGGCCCAGGAAGTCACTACTCTAGCACGGTGGTGAGAAGACCTTAAGTCATGGTCTTCTCTTACTTGGGAATAAAAGGAATGCAAAGTGAACCCCGCCCCCGTGACTGGTCACACAATAACAAATGGGGGACAGCCTCACTGTACACCCCTGCACGCCCACCACATCCTGCTCCATCCAACACGGGTGGGGGGGGCAGGATAGGAAAACTATGAGCTTGAGAATCAGAAACACCTGCACAATCAGGGCATGTTTCTGGACCTTTCTGAGCTTTCATTTCCTCATCCGTAAAAGGGGCCAACCATACCTGCTGGCAGGGGTTTTGTGAGGATTACAAGGGAAAGTGTTTGTGCAGTGACAGGCAGCTGGTAACCACTCCATAAATGGAAGCTATTATATTATTACCTTAATCCGAAAGCCCTCATGTCCTGCCCTAGAGAAAGAAGCCCAGTAAATTATTTAGTGGCAGATAATTCATTAGTTAATCCAGTCTGCTGCCTGGCACTCTGTCTCCAGAGTCTGCGTTTTCTGAGCGAGCAGACTGCAAGTGGGCAAGTCTCACTGCCTTCCCTCCTCCCCACAGCAGTCTTTACAGAGGATTTCTGGCATTGAGGTGAATTCCCCTTCCTGGGGCCTCTTCTGAGTTTCTTGATTCAGCCTGTACATGGGGGCCGTGTGCCTTTATTCTTTCATTCCACATTTCCCTCCTGTCTCTCTGTGCCTGGACTCTTTGGAGGTGCAGAAACGAGGAGCACTCTGTCCTGCCTCCGGGAGCACTATGTCTGCACCCAGGTCTAGCTTGAGGCACAACCCGGGGTGACTGAGGGCAGAACAATCAACTGTGCTGGCCGTGGGGAGCCCCATGTGCTGGCGGGGAACCACACTCCGAGGCTGTCTTCGAGGAGCAGTTTTAACCACTTGAATTTGGGTCTTGCAAACCAAGAAACCAGTTCTAAGTGTTTTCACCTCTCCCACTGCTTCCTCCTAAATTTCATTAGGGCTGACAATTTGTATATCCACTTACAGGGTAATGTGATTTAAATGGATGACCGTAACTGTTAGAAATGGAGTTTTCTCTGGGCGCTGGGAGCAGGCGGGGCGGCGGGGGTGCCTTCCCAGCGCACCTGGCGAGATGTGAAAGGCCTGCGTGCAGTGTCGCGCGTGATGGGGTGTCCACCCAGGAGACGGTGGGACAGCCTCTTGGCCCCCTTCCCTCTTCACCTCACAATCGCTTTTGTTCTTGGAGGCCAAGCTATCTTGGAGTTTTCGGCATGCAATAAAACACACTCCACCACAAGGCCGTGTTGAGCCAGGACGGCCGGGGGAGAAAGCCAAGCCGGCGGGCTGCACCGTCGACACAGCCAGGCGGAATTGATAGTGTGTGTCCCGCTTTGTGGCTTTCCTTTTTGTTTTGGCTTTGTAACTAAAACAGAGTTGATGCTTCAGAGATGGGTCTTCAGTCTTATTTTATCCCCTATCAAGGTCTTATACACAGTGTGTGTGTGCGTGTGTGTGTGTGTGTGTGTGTGTGTGTGTGTGTGTGTGTGTGGTGGGGGGCTGTTCAATCATGGATTGAACTTGGGTTTGAATTTTCGTCTTGTCCACTCTGTGACCTCAGAGATGTCATTTCCCCTCTCTGAGTATCAGTTTTCTCATCAGTAAAACTAAGCTGCTGTTTCCTGCCTTGCATACGTAATAGGTAAAGTATCAAAACTGCACTCTAATGCTGTGGCCATTTCCTCATATGGTTATTGAAAGTTAAATTCATCAAAATAAAATATCCAGTTCCTCAGTCGCATTCGCCCCATTTCAAGTACTCAGAAATCACATACGTGAAATGACAGAGTAGCTGTAGGACTTTTCATCAATCCATCGTGGAAACTTCTATGGAACCATAGGCCCATAGCCACTAGCTGCCCCGCATGCATCCTAGACACAACCCTGGCCTCAACGAACTTGAGTTGGCGCCAGGACCTGTGGTGGACAGTGAAGAAGTACCTCTCACAGAGAACACATGCCGTCAGCATTTAGAACTGGAAATTCCCAGCCCAGCTCTCTTGTTCTTATGGACTCCTTTTCCTCTGTGTACAATGCCCAAACATGGGCAAATACTCCACAGCAGCCGCAATAGCAGAAGCACGACGAGGGCTGTCGCAAGGCCTCAGTTCGGGCAGTGGCCTTTCACGTTCTTTTAACTGAAATCACAGAGTCGAGTCCAGCTGGATTAAACCAGCTGCAGCCATCAGGAGGCAAACTCATCAGAAGATGTTAAGATAGGTGTGTCCTGGAACGCAAGGGCCACTGGAGACTTTGGGGTGACTTGGGGGACCTCAGAAATTGCTCTGCTTTCCAAATTTGACAGAGTTCCCTAACTAAGAGATTCATAAAATACAGATTCGAGGGCCCTTCCTTGGCTGTTCACAAACAATATGCTTGGAACCTGGGAATGTGTATTTTTCTAGGCTCCTCAGTGCAACTGAAGAGCCATCTGGAAACCTGCTTCCAGCACTCTGGACCTGTGTTCCTAGTAATGCTGCTGTCAGACTGAATGTCCTGCTCCAGGGGCGGAAAAGATCATGTTGGACAAGTCTCTGCCCATTGCCCACTGTGCAGTGGGGAGGTGGGTGTGGCAAAATCCAGCAGCTCAAGCCTGACGCTCGGAGTCAAAATTTCTAGAATAACCTATGCATTCTTAGAATTACCATATGAGCCAGCAATCCCACTTCTGAGGAGATACCCAAAAAGACTGAAGCAGGATCTCGAAGGATCTGCACCCTCCTGTTTGTAGCAACATCATTTACAACAGCCAAGAGATGGAAATGATCTAAATGTCTGTCAACAGATGGATAAATAAAGAAGAGGTAGTGTAAGCTACCACCTTAAAAATTAAAAAAGAGGGGCCTCCCCGGTAGTGCAGCGGTTAAGCGCTGCTCTGTGGAACCATCGGCAGCGGCAATGCGAGTTCGACGCAAGTTCGACGCGAGTTTGATGCCTGGCCAGGGAGAATCCCACATGATGTGGCAGACGTCTCCTGCCTTGCCCGCTGCTCCCCGCAGCAGTGTATTTCTGATCTGCCTGTTCTGCTACCCGCTCTGTCTCTGGTGAACCCTCTCGCCTCCCCACACCTCTGGCCTGTACCCCAGCCTGTATGTATAAATAAAATAAATATTAAAAAAAAATTAAAAAAGAAGGGCCTCCCTGGTAGCACAACGGGTTAAGCAAACAGCACTGTGGAGCTGAGAATATAATGTCTCTCATCTTTTGGTGCCTGATTTATTCCTTTAGTAGATGATTTAGAAGTACTGGTAATGAAATTTCTTCTACAAACATGATTTGTAATGTCTGTAGAGCACACTGACAGTGGTTATAAAATTACTTCATTGGGCCTCCCTGGTGGTGCAAGGGTTAAGTGCAGCATGATGAAGCGATTAGCAGCCACCACAGCCCGAGTTCCATCCCCGACCAGGGAGCTTCCCACATGGCACAGCAGACCTCTCCTGCCTCGCCCACTGCTCCCCTCAGCAGTGTACTTCAGTCGATCTGCCTGTTCTGCTCCCCACTCTGTCTCTGGTTAATCCTCTCACTGCCGCACACCACTGGCCTCCACCCCAGCTCTTATATGCATAAATAAATAAATCTTTAAAAAAATTAAAAAATAAAAAGGGAATCTTGCCATATGCCACAACACAGAGGAAACTGGAGGGCATTATGGTAAGTGACAGAAGAGTGGCAGAAGGACGTACACTGTATGATTCCACCTACACGAGATCTCCAAAATAGTCAACTCAAGGAAACATAGTAGAATGGGGGTTGCCAGGCCAGAGGGTGAGAGTAGAGGCAACAGGGAGCTGCTGTTGAGTGGGTATAAGGTTTCAGTCATGCAAGACGAATAAATTCTAGAGACCTGCTGTCCAACACAGCACCCATTGTTAACAATACTGCATTGTACGCTTACAAATTTGTTAAGAGAGTAGATCTCATAACTGTTCTTACCACAATTTAAAAAAAGAGAGGGAGAAGAGAATTTTGATGAGGTGTTCAGAGAGCGCAGACACATCTCCTGCAGGGGCAAGGCCGTTTTTTTAAGACGTTGTTTTGTTATGTCTGGGAGGCGATGAGGCAATTTGCCATGCAGGAATAGATAACTAATACAAAAACTAGATTTTTTTTTTCCTTTTTGAAGAAATTATTTCCCTTATTAATGGACTGTTGATTTGTAATTTTTCAATGGAAAACTTACAGTTAGTCTTGTGAACGTGTGATTTTTTTTAAAGATTTATTTTATTTTTGCATTTATTTTATTTTGGGGGTGCAGGCCAGAGGTGTGGGGTGGTGAGAGGGTTCACCAGAGACAGAGTGGGGAGCAGAACAGTCAGATCAACTGAAATACACTGCTGAGGGGAGCAGCGGGCGAGGCAGGAGAGGTCTGCTGCGTCCTATGGGAATCTCCAAGGCCAGCCGGGCATCGAACTCACGCGCCGCAGCCACCGACAGCTCCACAGCGCAGCGCTTAACCCATTGCACCACCAGGGAGGCCCGAACGTGTGATTTGTAAAAGTTTCTTCAAGTGCCTGACTTGGTCATTTCCAAGCGTCTTCATCCCCTTTCTGTCCTTAGACTAGTTATTCTATTTTATAACGGAAATGAGTGGGTAAACCTACTCATGTATATATAAAAAAAGTCTGGACAACGTTGTACTAAAGTGTTCACAGCAGTTCTCTTAAAGTGGTAGAAAGAGTTTTTAATTTTATTAATATTCATGTTCTAAATTTTCTGTGTTGAGTACAATTATTTTGCAAATGAAAGTCATTTTTGGGCCTCCCTGGTGGTGCAACGGGTTGAGCGCAGCGCTGTGGGGCTGTCCAGAGCCACTGCAGCACAAATTCAACACCTGGCCAGCAGCACTATGAAACTATCCAGAGCCACTGCAGCACAAGTTCCATACCCAGTCAGGGAGATTCCCACATGGCGCAGCAGACCTCTCCTGCCTCGCCCGCTGCTCCCCTCAGCAGTGTACTTCAGTCAATCTACCTGTTCTTCTCCCTACTCTGTCTCTGGTGAATCCTCTCACCCCCCCACACCTCTGGCCTGCACCCAGCTTGTATGCATAAATAAATACATCTTTAAAAAAAGTCATTTTTAAGTAAAAAATGGACAAGTGAAGTAATGGTTGAATGTTTGTAATAACCGTTCATGAAAAATGTTAGAAAGGATCCCTGTGAACTGAGGGCTGTCCTCATGACTGAAGCTGTAAGAAGTTTCATTTTCCAAAGGTGGAGGGAGGGCTGCTCAGCTGTTGGGCAATTGGTATCACGTACCTCCCTCCCCAGGAGGTGATAGGAGCAGAATCTTCCAGGTAGTTCCTGAGGACCAGCCTCTCTAGAATTTTTCCTGTGTACCTTGGACACCGCCCAACATCTAGGAAGTGTGCAAAAGCATTGAGTCAATGAAAGAATGAATGCAGAAAGAATCTGGGTCAGACTCACACAGTGAAAGTTGGGGGAAGAAAAAGAATCAGAAGATTGTCATTTGATACAGAGAATTTGGGTCCCTCTAGGCTTCTGACCTGAGTCTGGGAGAATAAGGGAGCCTGACTTACAGATAGGCTGTTGTGTCATTAAGGGGGGGCGCTGGAGGAACCGTGCCAAACAGTAGCAGAAGTCAGACCACTTGGCCAGTGGTCAAGGGAATTGACGCCTGCTGAGCTCAGGGCGGACTTTCTGTGTGAGGCAGGTGTAGAGGGTGATCGCTGCCCCTATCATAGAGGTGCATGCTCAGCCCACATGCACAGGGGTTTCATTTTTTATAATGATTAACATCTTGAGTATATTTTGAGCTTTCTATTGTCCTTGGTTTCCACAGAGCTGCCCCCTTCTTTTTTTTTTTTAAAGATTTATTTATTTATGCATACAAGCTGGGGTGTAGGCCAGAGGTGCAGGGTGGTAAGAGGATTCACCAGAGACAGAGTGGGGAGCAGAACAGGCAGATTGACCGAAATACACTGCTGAGGGGAGCAGCGAGCGAGGCAGGAGAGGTCTGCCGCGCCATGTGGGAATCTCCCTGGCCGGGTATTGAACTTGTGCTGCAGCGGCTCTGGATAGTTTCATAGTGCTGCGCTTAACCCATTGCACCACCAGGGAGGCCCGCCCTGTTGGTCTCTTTTTTTGGCTTGTATTGGTCTCTTTCATTCAACTGCTGTGCGTCTTTAGGATTTGATTGCTTCTTTTAAACTTTTACAGTTGGATTTCTTTAGTATGACAGTATTTGTCTTTTAACTGATAAGTTTAGTTCATTATATTGATTAAAATCATTGATATATTTTGAGTTTTCTATTTGCCTTACTTTTTATTTCTTTTGTTTATCTCCTGTCATTTTGGATGCTTTTAAAAGCATGGTCTGAACTTCAGGGAAAACACCCCACACCATCAATGTCCGGGTGATCGACCTCTGGACTTCTTTCTCATACACAGACTGTCCGACCCAGGTTTTCTTAGTTCAGGGGTCAGAGTGAGCTGGAGAGAAGCCTATCTTCCTGCACCCGCTATCAGGGTTCCCACAAAAAGGGGCTCTGGGGTTTGGCGATTCCTGTGTAACTGAGCAGTGCCACTCCTCATCGTCTGAGGGGGTTAGGGCTTCAATGTAGAATTTGGGGCCCAAATATTAATCCACAACACCTACTGTAGGGTAATTGAGAATTATCAGGTTTTTCTGCCCTCCCCTCAATGATGGACCCCGGCAGACCTATGTGTATGCCTAATGGCGGACACCTGGAATAGGGTGTGGACATGTGTGAGTGGGCGCACCTGGGCCAGAGACCGGGCTTATAAATGGAGGAAGCAGCAGCAGCAGCAGAAGAGAAGCAGAGGCTACAAGACGCCGCCAGGGAGCCCGAGAGAGTGAAATTTGCTGGGGGCTGGGAGGCCTGCCAGCCCCCCCGCCCCCCACCCCTCTGGCTCCATTGCCTGCCCTGTACCTGGTTGCCTCCCTACAAGAAACCAATAAGAAGCCTAAGAAGCCACCGAGGGCTCTAGGACTCCTTTCCTTTTGACTTGTCTGCGCAGCTCTATGGAGAACCTGTGCTTCCTGGTGTCTTCCTGCCTTCACACCTACCTTTACCTGGATCCTTTTGACTTATTGTCACCATCATAGCATCGGTGATGTGGGCAGGAGGCTGGACAAGGGCCCACGGCAAATGTCTCATACTTAGGGAGTTCACAGTCTGGCAGGGAACAGAATTGGTGCTCATTCATAGCAACAGCCACTGTTTACTGAGCACTTATAGTACCTACAGGCACGGCTTCAAAGGTAAGTCCTGCACCAACTCACTTAATCCTCACTGCCATTTTACAGGTGAGAAACTGAGGCACAGAGGGATTAAGCGACTTTCACAAAGCCATAAGACCTGAACATGATAAAGTGGGAGGTTCAACCTTAGTCTGTCTGTGCTTTTCTTGCAACAATAAATAGCATGGAAGTCTAGAGGCTGACTGCTTGGCCTCAAAGCCCGCCTCCACCTGGGCCTGAGCAAATTCCCGCCACTCTGAGCCTTGGTTGCTTCACCTGGAAAGGGGTATGATTTGCTGCAAGGATTAAATGCTGCAGAGGATTGTTCTTAGTGAGCATCAAACAGACACAGGCATAGTGATCTTTTGGGCTTCCGAAGAGTTAAAGTGTGAACTTAGGTGACTTGACACGTGGGAAGCCTGAGGAAGCAGAGGGCTTCTGTGGAAGGCAGCGCCCGAATTGTTGGAGAAAGGGCAGGCTGAGAGATGATTGATAGCAGGGGAGCGCCCGAGGAGAAGCTCTGGGAGAAGGGAACATCCAGTCCCCATCACCGTGCACCATGGCAGACCCGACAGGTGTGTAGCTCAGGGTGCGAGGCTGGACTTGGTGAGCCCACACCTGTTGGGCTTTAGCACGAGGGTGAGGTGGGTGTGACTGGGCAGCAACTGGCTCCAGACAAGGCAGGTCTGGGCCCATATTCCCTGCACCCGGGATCCAGGAGCTCATTAAAGAGGAGGGGAAAGAGCAATTACATGCAAACTTCTGAAGGTACAGACGATGAAGAGTGGGGCATAGAGGGGCTGCTCTCTACCTCAGGCCTTGCCGACTTGCCAGGAAGGCGGAAGGGATGAAAGGAGTCTGGAGAAGCTTCCAGGGTTACGAGGGTCAGGACAGGGCTGGTGAATCAACCAGGGTGGCCTGGAAGGCTAGCTAGAGCATTAGGGTCAGTGGGACCCGCAGTGGGGAGCTTGGGTGAGCTCTGGAGCAAGGGAGGGGCAGGCTTCACAGGGCAGGAGGTGTGGCAGTGACTGAGCGGCTGAGGGGAAGTTGCTTGAGGGAGAGGAAGAAACACCAGGTGTGGCTGAGTCCAGGGCCTGGACTTTGCAGGTGACCGTGCCCTTTATTCAGGGTGGTGCTGTCAAAGTAGGAATATAATACAAACCGCCTTGTGATTTAAAAGGGTCTGAATGGGCCTCCCCAGTGGCGCAGCGGTTGGGCGCTGCGCTGTGGAGCTGTCGGCAGTGGCGACACGAGTTCGACGCCCAGCCGGGAGAATCCCACATGGTGCAGCAGACCTCTCCTGCCTCGCCCGCTGCTCCCCTCAGCAGTGTATTTCTGATCTGCCTGTTCTGCTCCCCGCTCTGGCTCTGGTGGGCCCTCTCGCTGCCCCATGCCTCTGGCCTGTACCCCAGCTTGTATGTATAAATAAAAAATAAATCTTAAAAAAAAATAAAAGGGTCTGAATGCCCATAAAAATAGAAAAAGAAAAGAGGTGAAATTCTGCTAATATGTTTTATTTAACCCAATATATCAAAAAGTTATTATTTTAACATGTCATCAACGTGAACAGTTTTCATGAGAGAGAACATATTTTTCTTGTGCTAAGTCTTCACACTGTGGGGTATATCTCCTACAGGACGTCTCTATCCCAACTCGCCGTGCTCTGGGGGCAGATGGGATTTGCTGCTGCTCCATTGGACAGTGCAGGTCTAGACCTAGGATCAGTTTGTGTGAAGTTGATGGAGGTTGTGTCCTTGCCCCGTTTCCATTTGGTCTCCTTTTTGCCACCACTGGCGGGCTGGAGGCCACGCTCTCCTCTAACCAGAAGCTGTGAGCAGGGAGCTCCCTGGCCCTCCTCTCCACTCCCTGCTGTGCTGAGCCTGTGGGCTGGGTGGGTCTCCCCTGCGAGCCCAGAGTTAAACATTAAAGCTGCATTTCAGCCTCCCTGGTGGCACAGCGGTTAGGCGCTGCGCTGTGGAGCTGTTGGAAGCGCTGACGCGAGTTCGACGCCTGGCCGGGGAGATTGCCATATGGCACGGCAGACCTCTCCTGCCTCACCCGCTGCTCCCCTTGGCAGTGTATTTCCGTCAATCTGCCTGTTCTGCTCCCCACTCTGTCTCTGGTGAACCCTTTCACCGCCCCCTGCCTCTGACCTGTATCCCAGCTTGTATGCATAAATAAATAAATCTTTAACACTGCATTTCCCAGGGATCTTTCTAGGGAAAGAGGTTTTTAGAAAATTAACTTCTCTCTATTGTGAAGGACACCTATAGGGTGAGGAGGTAGGTTCTGAGCTAACAGTTAACTGCTGGCGATAGAGTTGGAAATTTAATTTAAAAAACAGATTTGATTTGGAAGTCACAGTAAAAGGAGACTGAGTTGGAAAAACAGCAATTGGGGGTTCTGGGGAACACAGGGCTTGGGTGGGAACTGTTCCTCTGGGTTCAGGCTTGTTCTCTCAGCTGTTTTTGGATCTTGTTGACTTGGGATACCAGGAATCAACTTCTAAACTGATTCTTTTCTGTTCCTCACATATTGACATGGTGTGAAGATTATCAAACAAACTTTAGTGCTGGGTAATTCTGGGTTTGTGGTTCAACTTTATGGGGCAGTTAGGTCGCTTTTCTGTTCCTCAGTTTCCTGAAGTGGAAAATAAACATAGATGATTTGAGTGTTTATTTAAAGGATAAAAATGAGAGCATGTGTATGAAACTCACCTTGGATCTGAGGGCTCAGTAGATGGTAAGTAAGGTCTGGGTCATTATTACTGTCATTACCACTATTATTCATGAAGGAGGGTCTGCCTTGAGTTTGTGGTTTGGGTCAGGAAAGGCAATAGGAGAAGGATGGTGGAGAGAGAAAGGGGAGGAGGGAAGACTCCTTACCAACACAAGTCTGAATGGGGGGTCTCCGAGTGATGGAGGTCGAGCGGGAGACGTCCAGACAGCTAGCACGGGGTGGGAGCGCCACAGGGAGCTTGTCCTGGGCTGGCACACTGGCAGTTTTCTGGCCATAACCATGAACTCTGTCGAGGGGCTGTGTTTTCCCCGCAGGTTTCCAGCTCTACTGCCCATGTCCAGAGTTACCCAAACATTTCCAAGCCAGCCTGACCCCTTTCTAATGTGTTCCAGATGCATTTGTAAGAAATTGGAAAAACTCAGAGCCAAGTGGGAAGTTGCACATTTATAGCACCATGTTGGGTGCAGAGATTTTGTCCAATGGACACCGTGTTCCAGTGGAGGAGTTGCCTCTACTTTTCTCTCCTTTCTCTCCCCAAAGAGGAGCCATCCATAGCTCCTTGCCAAGAGTGACCCTTGATGAAGTAGGGTTTATCTAGGTCATGTACATGGACCCTCAGATTCACCCAGGGGTCTTGGGTTCACTTGCCTTCTGAATATTTAGTAAGCACCTCCTATGATTTGGGTTGTAGTTCCCTAATGATTAGAGACTTGTAATAGTAACTTTGATCTTGCAGACTCTCTAAAAGGCCTTGGGGACCTCCCAGGAATTCAGGGATCAAATGCTGAGAACTGCAGTGTTACAGGGAACTATGGGATCTTAAAATAAGGCAACCTACCCAGGTTTGGAAACAAGAGACTAGATTAAAAAGAAGACTGTTAGAGAGTGGTCAAGACTTGGCAATGTGCACACAAAGATCCAGTAAGGGGAGCGTGATGCCTTAGAGGAACTCAAGAAAGAAGATCTTTTGAATCCTCTGCCTAGGGCAGCCACAAATACCACACTCCTCTTAAATTCTGGTCCCTAACATTTATGGAAATGCTATGACAGGTCATATACAGAGCTCATCTCCTCCCTCTGGGAAGCTGTCACCCTGGAAGAGGACTGCTTCTCCCATCCAGTATTACTGTGATATGGACAGAGATGGGGAGGTGGGTTTGCTATGTGTGCATATGGCGGGGCACAGGTATCAACTTTGGAAAATCAAGATGACAGAGAGGTTTAAGTTCATTCTTGAAGAGTGAGTAGTGGTGATCTTGGCACAGGGGATGTTCTGCATGTACCAGGCGGAGGCAGGAGGTCTGAGAGCGAGGAACAACTTGGGCTTTGGTGGGAATGGGAAACGGGCATATGAGAAATTGGGAAGGCGGGGAAAGGCACTGGACATCCAGTGCACTTGACTCTGAACTCTAAACCCAGCTTGGTCTGTTGTTAAGTTCACAGGGTAGAGTCTAAGCCATGTCTATAGTTTGTGGGCAGGTCATCTCATCTTTTTGGATCACCTTGGAGAGGCTGCACTGCTTGGGGTTTAAGAACAGATTCTGGAAGTTGTCTGTCTGGACCCAGATTTCAGATCTGCTATAAACTACCTGTAGACCTTGGATCAGTTTTTCTGAGACCTCATGTTTGTTATAGGAATGATACTGTGATGGTCATATGGAGTCAATAAAGTGCATTTAAAGTTGTAGGGCTTAACTATTCTTATTGACAAACTCCTTACACACAATGGGGATGTTCATCCCATCCTATTTCTTTTAAAGATTTATCCATTAATGCATACAAGCTGGGGTGTAGGCCAGAGGTGTGGGGGGTGAGAGGATTCACCAGAGACAGAGTGGGGAGCAGAACAGACAGATGGACTGAAGTACACTGCTAAGCAGAGCAGCGGGGAGATAGGAGAGGTCTGCTGCACCATGTGGGAAGCTCCCTGGCTGGGGCTTGAACTTGTGTTTCAGTGGCTCTGGATAGCTTCATAGTGCTGTGATGCAACACACCGAGCCACCTGGGAGGCTCTCATCCCATCCAATTGACTTCAGATGATGCTGTGGGAAGTCTAACATCTCAGCAACAGCTGTGATCCTGTTTATCTGGTTTCCATGTGATTCAGCTGCTCTCTACTGTCCCTGCTTGTCCCTGACAAATGGTGATCCATCAGGCTGTGCTCCAGCCTGCCCCATGAGGGAGTGGAGTGGAGAGGACAGTTATCCCAACAGATTATCCTTCACTCTGAGTAAGAAAACCAGAAGGGAGAAATAAAGTCAGAAAAGAATGACTCTAACGCTTGTGCCTCTTTCTTCCACTTTCCGGAAATAAGATGTGTGTTTCAACAAGGAAGAGAAGACCCTTTTGCAGTTCTCTACTCCGTCAGCTTTCTGGAGCACCTAGATGAGCCAGGAGCTAGAGCAAGCCAGCAAGGACAATGGTGTGAACTCGGCTCTGCAGGGGAGAAAAGGAGGCTGATACAATGAAGGGGGTAGCCAAGCGTGGTTGTTACAAACAACACTGGGCCTGTAGCTCCAGTCACACCGGCTGTCACGGTGGAGAGGACAGAGTCCTCTCCATACTCTGAGCACTCTGGACTGAGAACGCCAGGCAGGCACACCCTCCCCAGGCAGCAGAACTTGCTTCCACAGGATGTACAGACGCAGACATTGGCCACAGCACAAAAGTCAACTCACTTGCTTTATCCTGAGTGGGTTCACCTGAGGGTGGATTGGGAGACTACAGATCCTGGTTTTTCCTCACTGACCTTCCAGGCTGTTGGGATTTTCCTGGGATGGACACATGAACTGCCCCATCAACCCCAGGAATGAGAGTTCGAGGGGGGCTGGGGCACCCACACTCTCCTGCACGGAATGACACTCCTCTCCCCCACCCTACCCAATCTGTGGCTTCTATCCCTGCTCATCCCACAGTTTTGTGGGACAACTTTGCTACATGGTAGAAAGAAAGTTAGTGTGTTCTCTTGAGGCCTGATTTAACGTGTCCCTGAAAGTGGGCTCAGACAGAAGATGAGCCTGGCAAGGAAGAGCCGGGCATCTGGAGCCAAATGCACAGGCTCAGCTGGGCAATGGGGGTAAATGACTTCTGAAAAATGGGATAAAACCTACACAGCAGGCTATTGCGAAAGATAAAAGCACTTGAAATTGCACCTGGCACACAAAGCTGCTCAGTAGTATTTGCCAGGGTTGCCGTGAGCGAGGCTGTGTGTTCAGCCCTTTGTGTGGGGTCTCACTTATCTTCACAGCAGCCTGGTGAGGGTGTTTCAATATTTGTTCCCATCTGCGGTGTCAAGTCAGTTGCCCAAGGTCACACATCGGCTCCCCAGTGTTTCCAGAGCCAAGCTCTTAATGGGGTTCCTTGTGGCCTCTAGCAACAAATGATTTTCACTCCTCATGTTGCTACTTTCTAAATGGGGAGCTTTGATTAAGCTGGTTCCTTAATCTGAACCCCAATTTTCTCTTCCTTTAAAAGATGCTGCAATGCCTGAGAGGTGCAGTGCAAAAGAACGAGACTGTGATGTTGGACTTCCGCTGACGTCCTGGCACGCTCCCCTGTTCATCTGTGGACAGTTAGGCTGAGCCATTCCATTGCTCTCACTTCAGTCCCCTGTCTGTAAGTGTGAAGCATTTTCCTCGATGGCTTTGGAGGCTCTTCCTCTGTTGGCATCCTGAGCTGCTTCTGTGGAAGCCTAGTCTAGGTGTAAACGGGAATGAGACCAAAGTCCAGTAAGGTGGTGCCCCCTGGAGGGGTTTGCTGTTGAGGATAGATAGCCCCAGGGAAATGCTAAAAAGGTATTGTAGTTTGGGGTGGAGACTCTGATGAGAAATAAAAGGGACTGAAAAGGAAGGAAATTCAGCCACCATGATGTAGGAATAGAAGAAGCAGCCGTCATGATGTAGGAATTGAAGATGCAGTCACCATGATATAGGAAAAGAAGAAGCAGTCGCCATAATGCAGGAAAAGAAGAGGCAGTAGCCATGATGTAGAAGAGGAGAACCGGTGGCAGGAGATCCCGCCACCATGACTGAGAGTTTGGAAATCAGCCACCAGGAGATTTTGAGCCGCCAGGATGTAGAGTTTCGGATTAAGCGTTTTTGGAATCTTAAGTGACTTTGGGCCAGCGACTTTGGAGGTTTTGCAAGTAGCCGAGCGAAGGAAACTGCTCCCCGTTTTGTTTTTACTGCAGCTGAAGAAAGAAGGCAAAGGCCTGGAGGGTGCATTTTTAAAATGTGCGAGTGCAGTCTGTTGGGCCGTCTGGCTGCTGTAGTTGCTGTTTGCAGTGTTGTTGGCCTGGTGCTGTGCTGGGGCACCACGGCAGCTCTGGGAGCACCTCCAGTTGTGTCCTGTGTGTCGTTTTTGTGAGTTGGAACCTCGCCTACAGTCTGGTTGCGGTGCATCTGCACATGCAGGAAGATGCCATTTTGGAAATGTGGCCTATTGTTTGGAAGAGGATCACCACGTCCACATATTTTGGCCTCAGTAACTTTGTTTTTCCTTGTTTGTTAAATCAATCCCACTGTTATAGTTCCCTAAGCCTAAGTAGTCTTGCAATTGTGCATGTGGGTGCAGAACTAAGATATTGACTGGTAAACAATTTAGGGGGTGCCCTTGACTAGTTTTAATGCCCCATTGGCCTGGTATCACAGGCACACTGAGAAAGTGGCAGAGCCTGAGAGCCTCAGATAAAGCAGCTGTCTAGGGATGGGCTTGCTGAAAGTTGGCATTGGAATCACAGGATGAAGCATCTTAGGACACATGTACCTGATAGGCCCTTCAGGTGAGGGACCAGTAATCAGCCTGCCTGCGACAAAGTTCTGGTATTTCCCTTTACTTGCTGCACATGTGACCTCTTGGGATAAGCTGCTTAGTCTTCCTAAACCTCAATTTCCCCTTATGTTGAATTGGAGGTAGTAAAAGTACTCAGGATCACTGAGTGAAATGAGCTCACTTATGTAATGTGCTTAGCATGGAACATACCAAGTATAATGCACGAACTGCTGGCCGGAGGGCCAGCTTAGACTCCAATCTCCCGGAGGGCCTCTGTCCACCAATATCTGTTTCTCCAGGGCCTCGTACAGCACCTGCTGAGGATCATCAAGTGCTTTGAAATAGGGAACATGTACCTTCTGTTTACAGATGAGGTGGCTGAGACCCAGAGAAGAGATACTCTGTGCCCAGTCAGCTGGTGGAGGAAGCAGTACAGGAACCCCAGCTTCTAGCTTTCAACCGTGGTGTTTCCGTGGCAGCATGTGAAACCTTGATTTTTTTTCAAGACTTGAAGGTTTATTAAGACCTAAAGTCATGGAAGGTTTTCCTGGAAACCTTCTAGTGACTTTGGAATGTCTTTCCTTAGCACCATAGAGTAGGGGTGGGGATTTAATGCCTTGGGGTCTGCACTGGACCTTGGGGTTTGCTAAACATGTCTATAAAACTGACTTTGGGAGGTCCTCACAGTCTGAAAGAATGCAGAGGGTTTCTCTAGGGGTACAAATTGGGTAATTTTATGCTTGCATACTTACAAGATGGGCTTGCCAAGGAGATGGGAGTTGGTGCCAGTATTGCCTGAGAGGTGACCTTGCTAATAGTTTTTCAGTGACCCAAACAAGGCAAACTGCTCACAGAAGTCTATAGAGCCTTCTCGTCTACCTAAGCACCCTGGCATTTCCAAGCTAAGCTCTCCTGCTGAAAGCAGGAGGGAGGTTTTCACAGGCCCAGAGCTGCTTCGAGTTGAGCAGGAAACATTTTTCATGAGCCTTGTATAATGAGGCGTGGTGACCTCTTGTAATGAAAGCTCGTCCTCCCTCCGGGAACCCTGCCTCATGCCTAGGGACAAGAGGCGGTGACTGGCATGTGTGACTTGAAGAGATAATGGGACTAAGAAGATGCTCATAAACATTTGTCAGATGGCCAGATGGATGTGCACAGAGCGTTCCTCTGGTTGGAAGCGCTGGGGCATCCTGAGAGCATCTGTTTGCTACCAGCCAGAGGAACCCCATGGCCTGTGGGCTGGGAGGTAACAGAAGATTCATGAACAGGATCTACAGGGTAAGTCTTTTTTTCTTTTTTAAAAAGATTTGCTTAATTTCGCATACAAGCTGGGGTGCAGGCCAGAGGTGTGGAGCGATGAGAGGGTTCACCAGAGGCAGAGTGGGGAGCAGCACAGGCAGATCGACTGAAATATATTGCTGAGAGGAGCAGTGGGCGAGGTAGGAGAGGTCTGCTGCGCCATGTGGGAATCTCCCCAGCCGGGCATCGAACATGCGCCGCAGTTGCCGCCAGCTCCACAGTGCTGTGTTTAACCGGATGCACCACCAGGGAGGCCCTTCAGGGTAAATCTTTTTAAATCCACAGCCTCAGAGGGTGGGGTTGCTTCATTTCCTAGTTTCACCTCAAACCTTTCCTTTGAGTTCCACGCTCTGAGGCCCAACCTCTAGTAGACATCTTTGACTGGGATCTGAATGATAGGTGCTTGATGTCTGCGCTGACTCCCATACAAACCGTCCCTCCCCAGACTGCCCATCTCAGCCATGGTACCAGCTGCCTTGTTTCAGCCTCGTGGTCAGGGCCCAACCTCCACCTTCCCTTTGTCCACGTCTAACCCAGCGCTGTTTTGTGGACTCTACCTCCAAGGCAGCTCTTGACTCTCCAGAATCTGCATTCCCACACCACCTCAGCCCGGATAGCCACCTTTGTTTCTCTTGTGGGATCCTCGAGTACCAGCTGCCTCTGGCTCTACTCTTGCTCTGACCCTCATGTCATTAGCCTCCCACCTCACGTTCCCACTCAGCACATGCTGCTTTCTGAATCTTCACGCCTCAGGGATTTGCTGTTTCTGCTGCCCAGAATGTTTTCCACATGGCCCTTCACTAGCTAATTTTTTTGTCCTTCTTGGGGTCCCAGTTCAAATCACACTTCTCTAATGGTCCTTTCCCTGACCTCCCCCCAACAGCACCTCCCTGCGTCTCACCCAGATGACGTCCTCCAGAGTGTCTTTTTCAGTCTGTAATCATCTTATTTTCCTGTTTAGTCTGCCTTTGAGAACAGCAAACCTTTCCAGATAGAAATATTTTAAGCTCTGTAGCCATACGGTCTCCATCCGAATGATTCAATTCTGCTGTTTGAGTGTGAAAGCACAACTAGACAACATGTGAGCGAATGGATGTAGCTATGTTCCAATACTTTATTTGTGGCCACTAACATTTGAAATGAATGTAATTTTTACATCACAAGATATTCTTTTGCTTTTTAAAAAATGTAAGTACTTTTCTTAGCTTTTGGGCCTTACAGAAATAGGAAGCAGGACAATAGATTCAGCCTGCAGTTGAGGTTTTCCAACCCCTAGTGTAGAATGTAAGCCCCATTCAACACTGCCTGTGGCAGGGTCCCCCATATAACAAGATACTCACTAAATATCTGAGGAATGAAAGAAGGTAAAAGAGTCAGTCTGGAACTAATTGGACAGGTCTTCAACATGGGATGATCGTGTTCTAAAAACAAGGAATAGAGAATCAAAGGACAAAGGAAGGAGAAGCTGAGAGGCAGGAATTTGAAGATTTGTCAGCAAAAATCTCTGGACATCAAGTTCATCCTTCTGTCTCTTTCCAGGACAGCATGTGGCTACTCATAATCTGTATTCTTGACCCAGAGATGAAGCTAAGTCAGCAGGAAACCACAACTTTCCTGCGCACCATCTCCCAAATTATCAACTCAGTCCAGCCATGTTATCAGAGCCCTAACCCACAGAAAAGTAATAGACATTGTCCTGGCACAGGGTATTCATGATGGAGGATAAGCATAGAAAACTGGAAGGGAGGCACCACGCGATTAGAAACCTGGTTCACACAATGCCAAGAGCAGGAGGTAGGGGTAGAAGAGAGGAACATAGCCATTATCCCAGTTGTACAAACTAAGATCTTTCTGAACCAATGCCTAGATCACAAAGCACAAGACCCAAGGAGGTATCAGACTGCTGTAGGGAGTGTCAGGAGTTCAGACCTGAAGGTGAAGATATGGAGATTGAGGCCATTGTAGAAATCCAGCCTCTTTCAGATTCTACATAGCTATTCAAAAGCAATACCGCTTTTGGGAATATACCCAAAGGACACAAAAACACTAATTCAAAAGGATACATGCACCCGTATGTTTATTGCAGCACTATTTACAATAGCGAAGGTATGGAAACAACCCAGATGCCAAAAATAGATGACTGGATCAAGAAGATGTGGTACATATACACAATGGAATACTATTCAGCATTCAAAAAAGATAAACACATGCAATTCACAGCAACATGGATGGAGCTAGAAGGGATCATGCTCAGCGAAATAAGCCAAAAGGAAAAAGAAAAATATCGAATGGTCTCGCTTATAACAGGAATATAGGGGAACCAAATACAAGAGCGACAATCAGCTAGAGAGGGGGGAGGATTGGGGCTCAGAACGGGGGTGAGGGGAGCACAGGGGACTGTGGTGACGGTTCACGGGTGAATTGGTGGTGGGAAACCTACGGGGAATATACAGTAATGTGAAAGACAGATAAAAATAACAATTAAAAAAAATAAATTAACATGCATATCTGAACTACTGGGAAAAAAAAAACAAAAACAAAATCAACAACAAAATGGGAGAAAAGAGCACAAGGGACTATGGTGACGGTTCACGGGTGAATTGGTGGTGGGAAACCTACAGGGGATACACGAGAATGTCAAGGTTATAAATTTAAAAATATAAAATAAAAATTAAAAATTAAAAACAAACCAAAATCAACAGCAAACCAACCATTCCACAAAGGAGTGAGCCCCTCGCAAAGAGAAGACTCGATCAGAGCAATCTCTGCACTGGCACTGGGCGGTCCTTCTGCCCACCTGTGCCTATGCAGGTTGGCCTTTTGGCCACCTCTGTCCTTCCAGCAGCCCTCTTGTCCCATTATCTGTCCCATGCTGGGGCTTCTCTTTACTGATCTCCCTCAGCAGAGGCAGCTCTCCTCAGCACCTCCCGTTTGCGACTATGCAGGCCTCTTTCTTAGCAAACCTGTTCCTTTGGGGCAGACCTTTCTGCCCATTTGTGTCTATGCAAGTGTCCTTTATGCTTGTCTCCCTTTTGTAAAAAGCCTGTCCCGATGGATATAACTAATGTCTCTGTGTCTTGGAGAAACTCACCTGGGAACTCGCCCGTGCCAGTCAAAGGGGAGCTTTTGTGGAACCTTTCCCAGAGTTATTACAGGGCAGCCCCAAAGTGAAATGTGTTGCCTGACTGTGGGTCCTCACCCATGTGCTTAAACGGGGATTATAATGAGACTCAACTGCAGGTACATGCAAAAGAGTTAAGAAAGGGTTTATTTACGAAAAAGGGGAAATGAAGAAATGAATAACTCAGGGAGAAAGAGAGAGATAAATTGGTGAATGCATCCTACCAGTTCTGCTGAGCTGGGACCCAATAGCACCCTGAAAGCTGGTGAAAAACCAAGGACTCCCATGGCCCACATGTCTGGTTATATACCAAGCCTGGCTGCTTAACTCCACCCTCAGTTCCCAGCAATCTTCCCTTCGGTGGTGATGGCATTATAGAATTTGTAGTCCTTGGTGTCTTGGATCTCTTTGGTCTGGGCTGGGGGTGGAGTCCACAAAACCCATTTGTGGAGTTTGTTTAGGAAGTCCTTTCCCCCCAACAGTGTGAACCAAAGGAGCCTACTCTCCAAAACCAACAACTCCAAAAAATAACATCAATATCTGAATATTTATGAGCTTTTATGAAGAAAGTCATTCTACATCTTAAAAAAGGAGAATCAACCTTGTGATCCCACCTGCTATTTGTATATATTTATAATCACTTTTAGTCTGTACATTCACCATCAACTCAGAATAAGTCTTTTTTGAATTTTTTTCTAATAGCATTTGTCCCCCCTGCTATGTTTGAGACAAAATGCTTTTTTTTAAGAGCTCTTTTTTTTTTTAAAGATTTATTTATGCATACAAGCTGGGGTACAGGCCAGAGGCAAGGGAGAGGGTTCACCAAAGACAGAGCGGGGAGCATAAAAGGCAGATTGACAGAAATACACTGCTGAGGGGAGCAGCGGGCGAGGCAGGAGAGGTCTGCTGCACCATGTGGGAATCTCCCCAGCCAGGAGTCGAACTCGCGTCGCCACTGCTGACAGCTCCACAGCATAGTGCTTAACTGCTATGACACCAGGGAGGCCCCAAAATGCCTTTTAAAATAATACTCTCAGAGGGAAAATATTTAGCTCTCTCCTCCATAATTTTTGATGGAACCTGTTTATTGCCTGTGGTCTTTCCATTGGCGGCCATTTGATGCTTTGGACTGCTGAATGAGGCCCCATTTGGACTGTGTCTCTAGACACCAGGAGAAACATTTGCAAAGTTTAAAGAAAACTCAGGCAGTGGATTATATTAGAGGGAAAATATACTGGATTCTATCTCTCACCTCATATCAAAATCCTGGATGAGTTAAAGATTTAAACAAAGAAGGATGAACACTTAAAACACATAATTTTAGAATATGAATGTCTCTAAAAAATGCAACTGAAGACAGAAGCATAAATATAAAAGCAAGTACAGAAGTTAATAAATTTTCAGGCAACTTTACCTACTCAACCCTTTCCAAAAAACCCCCCAAAACAAAAAAACAACAACAAAAAAACCTCTTTAAGAGAGGTATAACCTTGGGCCTCCCTGGTGGTGCAATGGGTTAAGTCGCAGCACTATGACGCTCTCTAGAGCCACTGCTGCAGGAGGTCCATCTAGGCCAGGGAGCTACCCACATGGCACAGCAGACCTCTCCTGCCTCACCTGCTGCTCCCCTCAGCAGTGTACTTCGGTGGATCTGCCTGTTCTACTCCCCACTCTGTCTCTGGTGAACCCTCTCACCCCCCCCCACACCTCTACCCTACGCCCCAGCTTGTATGCATAAATAGATAAATCTTAAAAAAAAAGAGAGTTATAACCTTATGTAATTATTTTCTGAGAAAAGATTAATTTATTTAAAAGTTCTCTTTATTTCCCTTTTTAGATGACTTTTATTTGTCATCAAATTTAATGACATTCTACTCTTAGCATATTTTACTTATAAGTACAGAGTTATATGTTACATGCTAGCTTATCAAGTCTTATTCATCTTATAAGTGGCAGAGAGTACCCTTCCACTGCTTTCTCTTATGCCTCCCCACCGCTGCAGCCCTCCACCCCCAACTCTAGCAGCCTTTTTCCCAGTTTCTGTTTCTAAGCATTTGACTTTTGCTTTTTAGATTTCACATGAGCAATATCACACCGTATTTGTCTTTCAGTTAGCGTAATGGCCTCAAGTTTCATCTATGTCACAAATGACAACATTTCTTCTTTTTTAAGATTATACATTATGGAATATTATACATAATGGAATATTATGTACATGTATATATGTATAATTATATATGTATAATTGCATGCTATATACATCTATAAAGTCACTCTCAGCACACACATGCACCACATTTTCTTGCTCCATTCATTGGTCTCCATATCTTTGTATTGCAAATAAAGCTGCAATGAACATGGGAGCACAACAGTCTATTCAAGATAGTGAGTCATTTCCTTTAGATATATTCCCCAAAGTGGGATTGCTGGAGTATAGTATTATTCTTTTCTATTTTCTTGAGGATCCTTCATACAGTTTTCCATAGTGGCTGTACCAGCTTACATTCCCCTCAACACAGTTCCCTTTTCTTCATTCCCCTACCAGCATTTGTTATTTCCTGTCTTTTAGATAATAGCCATTCTAACAGGCTGAGGTGATATCTCATTGTGGTTTTGATTTGCATTTCCCTAATGCTCAGTGATGTTAAGCAGGGATTATTTCTTTCATGTGTAAAATGATCTAATCATTGAGAGGGTGGGGGGAACCCAATTGAAAAATATGTAGAGACACTGCAGAGTTGTATATATAAGGATGTTAATGGAAAAATGAGTGAAGGACATAAACAGATGATTCACAATGTAAGTTCAACTATCCAACATGTCTGAAAAAATGTTCAATCTTATTAGAAAGAAAACAAACCACAAAACCGCCCTGAGATACCATGTTCTGTCTACCAAACCAGTAAGCATAAAAGGTAGAGTGAAGGTGAGGTTGCCCCAAGGTGAGTCAGTAGAGTCACAAGCACCCCAAACTCCAAACTCAGTTCCTACCCCCAAAACAGGTCTATTTATAGACCTTGAGATTTTCATAGTAATGGAGAGTTTCCTATTTTGATTTTGCTCCTAACAGGCTTTTAATAAGAACTGATTGAATGCGTGGGTGACTGAATGAATACAAAGTGATAGAGACTAGAGAGGTTAGAATGTTTTGAGTAGCAACATGTCTAAGACATCCTCATGTCCAACGGCCGTGTCTTGCGTAAGTACATCTGCATCTAGATTGCCTAACGACTGGCAGTTGAATAAGTTATCTCCTAGTTGGCTGGCTAAATTGGTATTAATTCAGTCAAAGTGACTCCTTGATGGAGCGGTGTAGGTGGAGTTTCTATATCATCAGGCATTCACCCCAGGGACACTGTCACCGCTTCTACATTGTTGAATTGGAGTCTAAACATATAAAACACTTTATATGTTAAAGGGGTAAATATATCACCGGTTGCCGGACTTTTAATGACCCAACAGGCCGAGCATAAATGTGTGTCAGGGACTTCCATTCTCCTCTGGTATCAGGGCTTTGCAGAAAATGCTATCTTTCACTTGAGCAAGTGCTATGTCCACATGTCAGTTAGACTGCAGTCCTGGAATTAATGCCAGTATTAGAAACCTTGGAGAATAACATGCCTGCTTGAGGCGATCTAATTAAATTTCTCCTGTCAACTTGAAGTGACCTCCAATGGACAGATCGAACCTATTTTTAGTTTGCAAGGGCTATTAGAGGGAATATTTAATTAGAGAAGGGATGCTTAAAATAGTTTTCTCTCTTAACATCAGTGCCTGCTGGCATATTTTCCCTGATGTCATTAATCACCAATGAACGAAAGTCAGAATTGATATTCAGCTCTCGTTCCTGTCCAAATCTGCCTTCTGTGTGCAGTTCGTCGCATAACTCACATGCCCAGTCTCTCTGGATTTTGGCCCTTTGCTGTGAGACAATAACTTGGAGAGCTTTATAGAACTGAATTTAGAGCATTTTTTAAGAATGAAAGCCCCAGCAGGGTATTTCTCCCAGGGGTCTTTGCGATTCTTGGTGCCAGTGCAAAGACAATCACGTTCAGACTGAGGAGATGGAGACTGTTCTGTGGTCATAGGACAAAGGAGGGCGTGATGCTGCTATGGGACCAACGTGAAGAACCGGGCTGTATAGAAAGTGACTTGTGGGAGATAAAAATTCATTAGGTCTCAAATCTCATTTTTGATATCTTTTATAATTTTTCTTGTGCTATAGAAAGTTGTAGATCTTAGGCTTTTTTGAAAAATCACATGAGCACGTGATACACACCAGGCACTTAGAACACCCAAGGGCTTCAGGTGTTTTTAACCACAGCAGCCTTTGGAAATGGGTATTACTCTTATTCTTACTTTACAAATGAGGAAACTGAGGCACAGGAAGTTACTCCCTGGGGGTGCCAGAGCCAGAATGAAAACATAGTTGTCTGTCTTTGGACTTGGGTGCTTAGTTCTAGCTTCTGTTTCATTCCCTTATGAGTGATGAGTTAGTTCCTTAATTCCTGGCGGATTTTAAGTAGTGCACATTTCCTAGAGCTTGTGTTCAGGCTTCCTCCCAATTGTTGCCCTTCTCCCCAACTCAGAGGCTGTGAGAAAGTCATTATTTGTGAGAGAAAAAGGTACTTTTCTGCTGCACTTATAAGAGTAGAAATTAAATCTGTGCGACCCTTTGCGCAAAGTTCTGAGGAAGCAATCTCACATGGATATAGAGAAATCTACTTAAAGTGAACTGAGATCGTCTATCCTGTTTCTTATATCATCAGAACCCAGAACAGTATCTGACATTGCTCTGTGAAGAGTTGTTAAACAAACTGTACAAAAAATATACACATAAAACCTCAATGTCCACCCAGAGGATGAAATGATTTTATTTTATTTTTTATTTATTTATTTTTAAAGATTTATTTATTTATGCATACATCAGAACTGGGGTGTAGGCCAGAGGTGTGGGGTGCTGAGAGGATTCACCAACGACAGAGTGGGGAGCAGAACAGGCAGATGGACCGAAGTACGCTGCTGAGGGGAGCAGCAGGTGAGACGGGAGAGGTCTGCTGCGCCATGTGGGAAGCTCCCTGGTCAGGGATCGAACTTGTGCTGTGGTGGCTGTTGATCGCTTCATCGTGCTGCGCTTAACCGGTTGTGCCACCAGGAAGCCCCGATGAAGTAATTTTATATCCACTGTCAGTGTGCTCTAGAGACATTACAAACCACGTTTGTAGAAGAAATTTCATTACCAGTACTTCCAAATCATCTACTAAAGGAATAAATCAGGCACCAAAAGATGAGAGACATTATATTCTCAGCTCCTATAGTACAATGACAGGTGCCCACAGGTGCCACTTGACCTCCTCCTTATGACCCTGACCATCTCGCTGACCAATCAGGGAATCACCATGTCCCCAGTGACTAGCTCCCAGTAGGCTTTTGTATGTTTGTTTAATAATTAAACTAAAATAGCTGTTGAGCACACCGTTAATATTTTAAAATGTGTTAATTTTGCTGTGTAAGGTTTGGTTTTCTTATGGTGTGACTCACCTCTAATAACCCTTTGTTGTGAGGTCAGACATCCACTTCTGGTGGATTTCAGGTTGTGGTGGAAAATGTCACCTGAACTTCTCCAGGGTGGAGAAATCATTAACTTCCCTGTTCAGAGATAACAGGGAGGAGAAAGTAGTTGCCTACAAGACTTCATCTGAAGCTCAGACCCCGCCCTTCCGATGGTGTTGAGCCACCTGTGGTGATTGGTGGTGGGGTCCAGTTAAGGCTTGAGAATAGTCCCAGGCACAGAATGGCCACTGGGGGTCAGTCTTATGCGTGGGAGATGTGATGCCCCCCCACCCTCAATACCCTTTGTTTTCCAGTATCTTCCCAGTCTCCAAACTGATACCTGAGATTCTTTCACAAAAGACTTATCTTTTTAGGTTAAGATTTCTAGGAGGGCTAAAATTTAAATAGAGTCATATGTTTACACTCCAGATGTGCCCGAAATTTTGGAAAGTACATTTGGTTGGGAGAAGGGTTGAGAAAGACCCGCTACCTATTCCTTGCCAAGTTTTTGGTTAGGAGTTTCGTGTGCAGGGGTGACCACTGAATTTACCATCCAAACTGGATGTGAAAGGAAGTGCCAGTTGTTTGGGATGCCAGGGCAAAAGGCATAAACCCGGAGAGTATTGCATAAACAAGCTTGCACGGTTTTCCTATTTAAGGATATTAGTTGGTCGCCATGATAAACTATGTGTCCGCCCCATCTTGTAGATGAAGAAAGCCTCAGAGAAGTTAGGACACATTTGAATGGCCACAGCCATGTGCTCTTCTGTCCCTTAGGCAAAAGGTCAGTGGGCTCACGAAGTCAGCAGGAAAGGGATGTCACAGAGGGGGAACGGCCATTGCCTCGAATGGGGCAAAACGAGGAACAATCCAAAGGTACTTTGTTAACCCAGTGATTTTATGAGTTCTAGGTAGTTTCACTGCAAGTATCTTCGTCAAAAGCTAATTTGCCACATAACTAAAAGGCTGGAAGACAATTTTTTCTACAACAGAGAAAAGTACAAGAGGGAATTTGAAATATCAGGAAATGTGAAAAATTAGTAACAAAATTAAATAGTATTTTTTCATCTAAGTGTAGATCCAGGACACTATTTCTCTAAGAGCTGATTTTCTTTTGGGGCTGGTGCTAGGTCTTTGTCTTTGGGTTCTTCTGTTCATTCATAGTATTATACTAATTTTGATTTGTTTTGCATTGATCAAACTAACTGGAAGTGTGAAATCAGAATGTGAAGCCAGATCACACTACTGTACTAAAAAAAAAAAAAGTCAGAATTGGTTTCTTATTTCATCAATGCAGAAATGAAACCAAACCAAAAAACCCTTCAGTTTTTTTCCTATTTGACAGCAAAATTGCCTTATGGCCAATCCTCTATTGGGTGAAAATATTTGCAACAAAAATACTGGACACAGATTTTGCCAGGATCAGAAGTGGCTACAGCCTGAAACGGGACCTGGGGTAAGTCTCACTATGAAAAAGTCCCCCAGTTCAAGCCTGCTTTGCTTTAGGTCAAGGCTGCTTTGCTTTAGGGGGCCTCATCAGACCACGGCTGCAGGTGCTGAGCACCTCACATTTGCTCTGTGCCTGTGTGTGCCTCTATGGTGTGCGTGTATGTGGCTTCCTGGAGGTCAGAGTTCTGACTTGGTTGTTGTCATTTTACCACCTGTGATTGCCCTTCTCTCTCACAGGTCAAGGTCATGAGCAGAAGGGAGTCTTCTTGGCACAGCTGGCATCATAGTTCAGCAGATGATTTGAAAATTTCCCTGGATGAGGGAAAGAGAGGTCCTTTGTTACAGATGGCCGTGAAGTGTTGGAGGTACCAGGCTTCATTTCAGGCACAGGACTCTGGCGGTGGGGGACGGGGGTGGGGTGGGGGGGTGGGGTTGATGAGGGCCCTTCACATAAATCTCATAAATCAGGACAGGCATTTCCTTAAAGGGGAACACTACCTCCCGTGACAACAGGCAAATAACCACCTCTCTATATTCCCGAGTCAAGACTTCCAACATGCCATTTTCATTTTGTGGAATTCATTTCACAAGTTGTGAGGCCAGTCCTTTTCACCTCCCATTTTTTTCATGTCCATTCGCATGTCATTTGTCTTCCCACCTTGGCCGTCTCCCTATGAAGTGGTCATCAGAGCTGAGTCTGAACTCTCACCTGGAGATTTTGGGACATCCCAAGGAGCCATTATGACAGGAAGAGCCAAACCTGCCACTCATCACCCGTGATGTGCCAAGAGCTCCTGATGAGGACTAAACCAGATGACAGCTCCCCAGTGCATCTTTCGGGAAGCCCCCATACACACCACTCTTCTTTCCTGGGGCCTGCCCTTCTCATGGTCACTGCTAGTCTTGAGCTCCTTCTGTGATTTTTTTTTAATGTTTCGCATCACCGTCCTGTATTTTCTTATTATCCTAATCTGTTCGAGAACAAACGAGGTGTAGAGTCGACCCATTTCCATGATCTCCACCAAAAAACAAAACAAAATCCAGTATCTAGGTTCTCGGAAAATGGCAGTGTATGCATCTCTTTAAACGACTCCAAATTCCTGCATACAAATCGGACAACTGGGCAGCAAAACTGTAAACCAGTGATTGTGATTGACTGTTACTAAACAAAAACACACCCCCTTCCCCAAAGCAAGACCTTTTTTTAAGATTGATTTATTTATGCATGCAAAAACTGGGGTGTAGGCCGGTGAGAGGATTCACCAGAAACAGAGTGGGGAGCGGAACGGGTAGATCCATTGAAATACACTGCCGAGGGGAGCAGCGGGCGAGGCAGGACAGGTCTGCTGCGTCATGTGGGAATCTTCCCTGCTGGGGCTCAAGCTCGTACTGCAGTGGCTGCTGACAGCTTCATAGACTGAGACTAAACCTGTTGAGCCACCAGGGAGGCCCTCCAAAGCAAGATATTTTTACAGACTTTCAAGTGGAAGGAATAAGGATAAACCACCAAAAGACAAAAAACCCACACTGTAGCAGCATCTACAGAGCCGAAAAACAGAGTGGGCAAAGATGGTGTCTGATGGGCTTGAAAACAGGGAAATCCATAGACACAACAGGAGTTCATTGCAGCGTGCCTGGCCAGTTGAGAACAGTAGACGAAGCAGGAGGTAATGCTTACTCACTAATTACAGGTGAGTGAGGGCCCTCAGAAAGGTTAGGAGGGAGCAGGGGAACCTAGCTAGCCCTTGTGAACCCTAGAAATGATCCATTCAAAAAATTCAATGACCCTCTATTGTTTAGAGTGTTAATTCTAGACTTTTTAAAGCTTGATATTCAAAACCTTTCATAGTCTTACCCTAACATACCTTTCAGTATAATTCCAACCACATCTTTCGGTCTGCCCTATATGCCAACTACACTGTTCTCAGTGGTTCCATTTGCATTCCCCAACTTCTCAGTTCTCGAATTTCACTCAGCCATTATGATATGGTTTTGGTTTTGGTCAATTCTGGGCAATATCACTGAAAATGCAGACTCGAGACACAGTTGATGGTTCTTAATTAACTTTTGGCAAACTTTCTTTTTAATACAAAAAAATTCCTTTTGTATTTATAAAAATTTCTGAAACAAGAGCAGGTCTCCTAGCACTGTAGTTCTTGCTTTGACATACAAGTATCTCTTGACTTTCTACTGAATTTAAATAATTAACAATGTTATTATTTAAAAATCCATCCCATAAGGAAAAAGACTAAAAGGCATTTACTTGATTTTTGAAATTATGATGGAACATTTCCTTTTGCCTGGAGAATGCCAACTAAGTTCAAATTCTACACAGGTGCTATGGAGCCATCTGTTATTCTGAGTCTCTGGTGCTCACAGCACTGAAGATTCCTGGGGGGAGATGTGGGCCCACATGGGAAGCTCTAGAGGGTAAATATGATGTTAGGAGTTCTCCTGGTGATTTTGGCTATGCCCATACCTCCATGGAAAAGGAACAAGAATGCCATTTTCAGACCGAGCATGGATGCATATTTCCCTTTTCTTCTGCCGCATATTAGTGTGTTGATTCCAGGCTGGGAAGACGATTCTGATATGCAGAATCCCACCACATTCTCAGTCAGAGAAACAGATGTACCATATGATTTTGAGTGTGGCACCCAGGATTTGGGTCTAGTTCAAGCACACAGCTCATAAAAGCCCAGACAATAAAAAGTGAAGATGTAAAAGATAAAAGGGCTACTTTCAGATGCCATAAAATATTGTTTAAAACCATTCTCTAACATTAGTGTTCTAACCTTTATGTTTCCATATTTAGGCTTTGAAAAAAGGACTGTTCCGTATACTAACCAAGACTCAGGAAATGAACATCTTCTGGTCATTAAAAGCACGTTCTCCTAGTTGCCTAAAGGCATCTGCATCTGTCTCCCTGTGATGCTGGACTTGCCTTCATACATTGGGATGTGTCCATCTCCTTGTTCTCAGTACCTTGCTAATGCTTTAATTCCTGCAGCTGAATCCTGTAGCAAAACGTGATACTACATCTGACATTTTTGACAGAAAGACAATCACGGCTTATTACTTCAGAGAGTTTTAGTTCTCTAACTCTTGAGAGGTTTGGGCAACGATATCTTAAGATAGCAATGATTGTAGAGACCCTGGGAATGTATGGTTAGACTTGAGCCTATAAACATTTCGTGAATGCTGTTTGCCAGGTATCATTTAAAATAACCACAGAATGACAATAAAAATAGTAGCTTACATGTATTACATATTTTCTAAGAATTAAGCCCTGTGCTTTTTAAATCTTCTCAACATGTCCAGGACAGGCACTGTTGGGAAGCTTTATTCACAGGTAAAGAGAATGTGACTTAGAGGTGAAAATAACTTGCCCAAGGTCAAAAAGAGACAGAATTTCATTCCAACTCTATCTGGCTGGAAAACCCAATTTCTCGATCACTTTTGATATACTGTGTTTTTCCCACTTAAAAAAAAATGCTAAGTAGGCCTCCCTGGTGGCGCAGCGGTTAGGCGCTGCACTGTGGAGCTGTCGGCAGTGACGATGCCAGTTCGACGCCCGGCTGGGGAGATTGCCACATGGTGAGGTAGACCTCTCCTGCCTCTCCCATTGCTCCCCTCAGCAGTGTATTTCCATTGATCTGCCTGTTCTGCTCCCCACTCTGTCTCTGTGAGCCCTCTCGCCGCCCCACGCCTCTGGCCTGTATGGAATGATCTAGTCATAATAATGAGATGTGCTTCTTGAGTTCTAAGCTCACAATCTAGTGGAAGAACAAAATTCATGATCATCAGAGTCCAATGCAAAAATGTCAATGTGTGTCTATGCACACATGCATATATGCATGTACGTATATATATATATATATATATATATATATATATGCTCAATCATATAGATTGCTTTATTAACACACACACATCTGTGGGACAGGGCAGAGGCAGGGCCTCAGAAGTTGGATGGTTTTATAGAAGGGTGACAGCAAGGTCCACAAGGAGAAGGAATTGGGCCTTTTTTCCAACCACATCACTTCGTAAACCTGGCAGGTCAGTAAATATTTGTCAAGTGATGGCATGCGTGAAAATGAGATGTAATCTGGGTAGGACATTTATTCCAGGTTATAGGAACAGCATGTATGAAAGTAAGGAGCACATATAATTTTTTGGTGAGTTGAGGAAGGTATTACAAGATTGAGCTCAGAAAGAAAGGTGCAGACAGGTTAACAGGAAGAGGTAAGGTTACCAAAAGTAGGCTTTGGCCAGGTTTATGGAGGATCCAAGTCATGAGATTTGGGTAACACATGGCCCTCCAGTTCTTTTCGAGGGAGCATTTTGTTACAGGGCAGAGAGAGGGGCACCCCAGAACCCCCAAACCTGCCCTGTTCTAAATAGGTTCTGCCATCCACCACATCAATACAAAACATATAGGACCTTAAGTGGAAACCAGACTGTAATACAATTAGAAAAGACAGAGAAGACAAAGAATACACTTTCTAAATCAATCACCCAAATTTATCCAACCCCTTGTGGGTAAAAGTCCACCCAAATAGGATTGGTCCAAAGCAAGTCTCAAAAGCTCGCCATAAGTATAAAACATCTTTCAGCAGGGACCCATCCGAAAGGGTCAGAAACAGCCAGACAATTCTAGGAGTTAAAGAGCAAAATCAAAACCAATATCAATGTTGCCATAGTCAAACTCTCCACTCGTCTCTCACCCACGTATGTTTCAATCAGTCCAGGCCAGTGCAGCTTCTTTACAAGTCTCTCTGCTCCATGTGCCTCTTCTGGCCTCCATCCTTCTTCCTTCTCCTCCTGTCTTCTGTGTGAATGTCCTGTCCTCTTCTTCTCCAGCTTTTTATCTCCTGCTCAGCTCCGCCCTTCAGTTCCCAGTAATTCTCTCTTGGATGATGGCATTAAGGGATTAGTAGCCCTTAGTGTCTTGGATCTTTTTGATCTGAGGTGGGGCCCATAAACCTATCAGTGGAGTTTGTTGCAGACGTCCTTTTCCCCCCAACAATTTGACTTGTTTAGTAGAACTCTGGATGCTTTACTTATTCATGTAACTATTAGATTCAAAATTATTTAATAAGACAACTTAACAAATGAAATGGTAACAATGGAAACTAGTAGGAAAAGATTGAGAAGGGGCACCTGTTTTTAGGGAAAAAAATGTCAGTGTAAATTACAAGAGATTTGAGTTTTTCAATTGACTAACAAAAAGTAGTCCGTTGAACTTAAGTAAGGGAACGTGTTTGTGTGCAGGAAGTCTGCTTTTGCTGGTCAGAGTGTTAGTCTGCTGGGAGAACTGTCAGAGTGAGAGTAAACGTGATGATTTCTTGGAAAAGTGACTTTGCAGCCCCCCACTATGAAGAGGTAGTGGTCTACTCACCACTCCTTGAACCTGGACTATGTTATCACTTGTATGGGACCAGAAGTGATGAGTGCCAATCCCAAACCTAGGCCTTAAGAGTCCTTGCTTTCTTTCATCCATTCTCTTAGGACATTACTGCCACCATGTGAACAAGTCAGACTAACTTGATGGCTGTCACCCCAGAAGAAACCCAGCCAAGCTCTAGGCATGTGATCAAGGACACCCCAGATCTGCCACCCCCTGCCAGCTCATCAGCTGACGTGTAAGTAGGCCTGGCCCGTGGAGACTGCTGAACTCAGTCTAATGTAGCAGAACTGTTCAGGCAAGAGGAAGACTAATGAGCAAGAATAGATGATAGTTGGTTTAAACCAAAAAGAAAGAAAAGAAGGAAGAAAGTAAGAAGTAAGGGGAGGAGAAGAAAGAAGGAAGAAAAGAGGAAAGAGGGAGGAGGAAAAAAGGCAAGGAAGGAATGGAAAGAGGGAGGGTAAATGTTAGCAAATAGTTGTGGAAGGCATCTAGTATATAACTCCCACTAAGAGTTAGGGCCTCGGGGCCTCCCTGGTGGCACAGCGGTTGTGCGCTGCGCTGTCGGCAGCATCGATGCGAGTTCGATACCCGGCCAGGGAGCTTCCCACATGGCACAGCAGACCTCTCCTGCCTCGCCCGCCGCTCCCCTCAGCAGTGTATTTCTGATCTGCCTTTTCTGCTTCCCCACTCTGTCTCTGGTGGACCCTCTCGCCGCTCCATGCCTCTGGACTGTACCCCAGCTTGTATGTATAAATAAATAAATCTTTAAAAAAAAGAGTTAGGGTCTGGGCTATCCACTTTACACTTAATTAGTCCTTGGTTACATCAAATCAGTTCTTAAATGTGTTACTTCTCTCTTTTAAGGAAAAGTTGATTCCAAAGACCTTCAACTTGATCTAAGCTGCATGCCAGACCTCAGCTTAAAATAAAATAAAATAAAATAGAGAGCAGATTCTGAAAATCCTCATCACAAGAAAAGAAACATTTTTTTTTCTTTCAGTATGGGTGTTAACTAAACTGATTGTGGTAATGATTTCCCAATATATGTAAGTCAAGTCATTATACTGTACACCTTGAACTTATCCAGGGCTGTATCTCAGTAAATCTGGAAGGAGAACTATCCCACTTTGTATGGTAGTAGTGATAAGCTAACTTAATCCCAGACCCTGTTACGGAGGCTGCCCAGCAGGAGCTGCCTTATCATTACCACCTGTGAGTTTAAACCAAGTAGAAACTAAGGGAAAGAAGTTCTTAGCACAGGTTCTCAGCCTACTTCTGGGCTGCTCCCTCATGGCCTTCTGAACAGCACATCACTCCATGGGCATTCCCAAGCTCATGTTTAACTTCTTGTACTTCATTTTCTCTCTGTCAAGGAAAGCATAGAGCATAAAAGTGACATTGCAGGCACAACCTTCAAACCACTCTCAACTTTTAAGAAAAGCGATGCAGATCTGAAGAGTTTCTTACCTACAAATTATTGGCTGTGGAAGGATGTTGCATTTGTGGTTCAATTCAGGGTCTGAGAGAACCACCTCTGCTCTCGGAACTGTGCGTTTCACTCCAGCAAAGCCTGTGCTAGATTTTTCTGTTACTGGCACGGAACTCATTGGCACATAAGCAGTAATTGATAAATATTTGCCAAGTGAACAACCGTACTCCCCACTCCAAGGGAGTGAGAGAACGGTCTTCTCCCTCCAGTAAATCAGAGTCCTCTGGGACTACAAGGGAGGAGTTGGACAGAATGTCAGAGTTTGAGGGATCAACACCAGCTTCCTGTCAGCAGCTTGACTATCCTGGCTAGATCACACCCAACAAGAATGAAAGAAAGGGGCTTTGTTTCCTGAGTGTACCATTACTAACTGGCACAGCTATCACTCTAAGGCTAGAGGGGGTTAGTGGCTTTTCAAGTTCGTGTCTTAACTATGTCTTGAATTTCAAGCCCCAAGGCCTGCTTTCCTTATTGAAAATTCTCCTGCTGTAAAGAGTTAGGGAAGCAAGCTCTAAATTAGGCAAGTAGATAAAGACATAGAATATTAGATGATGATGAATATTAAGCAAAAAATAAAACAGGAAACAGGGATTGGGTGGGTCAAGGGCAAGTGCAATTCTGCAGGAGAGGGTGAGAAAAAAGATTTAGTAATAAGGTGAATTTTGAACAAAGACATGAAGTGGGCGAAGGAGTGAGCCAGGACAATCTAATGTAAACCATTGTGGGGAGAGGGAGTAGCTGCTGTCGAATTTCTGAGGTGGGAGTGTTGGGGGGAGAGTATGTCCTTGATGGAGGAGGTAGGATCACAAGATTAGACCCACACAGGAGGTGGGGGTAGGAGGATCAACATAATCACCTCAAGTAGGTATAAGAGGTTGTAGGGTGTGTAAGGAGTGTCAAGACAGTCTCTGGCTCCTTTCAAATCCCAATTAACAACAAATAAGCCACTTCTGGAAGGTGTGAGCCCTCCCTAAGAGAAGTGAGATGTTGCACTGGCTCGGGGTAGCAACAGCTCTTCTGTCTGCCCACCTGTAACTATGCAGGTGCTTCTTTCCACCAACTCTCGGTCCCTCTGCAGGGCAGCGGCCTGCCTGCCCGTGACCAGGCCGGGACTTCTATTCATTGACCTTCCTCAGCAGGGCAGCTCTCCTCAAGGCCGCCCGCCTGCAACCATGCAGGCCTCTTTCCAAGCAAGCCTGTCCCTTTCGGGGCAGCTCTTCCTGCCCACTCATGCCTACGCGAGTGCTCTTTGCTCTTCTGTCTCCTTCAATAAACTTGTTTTTCAAATATATTTAATGACTCCGTGTCCTGGAGAAACTTGCTGCGTGTCCCTGAAAGGGGAGCTCTGGTGAAATCTTTCCCAGAGTGAACCCAAGAACCCCACTGTAGGCCAAATGAGAGAATCTCGTCAGGTTTTTCCACCCTTCCCTCAATGACGGACAGCTGCGGGCCTACACGCATGCCTGATGGCGGGCGCCTGGAGTAGGGAGTGGGCATGCGTGAGTGGGCGCACCTGCGCCAGACACGGGGCTTATAAGTGGAAGAAGCAGCAGGAGAAGAAGCAGCAGAGAACAGAGCGTGGAGCAGAGGGCCGTTCGGGGTGCAGCAGAGAAAACATGGGACGCTGCCCGAGAGAGTGAAGATTCGCGGGGGGCTGGGAGGCTGGCAGCCCCCCTGGCCCCATTGCCTGCCCTGTACCTGGTTGCCTCTCTGCAAGAGACCAGTAAAAGCCTAAAAAGCCACTGAGGGCTCCAGAACTCCTCGTTCCTTTAAACCCTGTCTGCGCAGCTCCATTGAGAACCTGTGCTCCCTGTGGCCATCCTGCCGCTACGCCCACTCTCCAGCGACTCTGAAATCTACATCAACCTGAGTGAACTCCAGCCTCTGATGTTTCGGACCCCGCGCTCACCCCCAGGCCAAAGCGGTCCCAGGCACCCAAGACTACAACTCCCATCATGCTGTGAGTCTGCCATGACTCTTGACTTCCTGTAGGGTGTATTGCTGGGAACTAAGGGTGGAGTGAAGCTGCCATGCTTGGTTTAAGATTGAACACATGTGGGCCTGGAGAATTGGGGTTTACCGGCCTCCAGTTCACATCCGTGGGCCAGCTCAAGCAGCCTTACCGGTAGGATGTACTGACCAGTTAATTTCTCTTTATCTCTTTCTCACTCTCTGTGCCATGGCTCTTTTCACTTCCCATGTAAATACCCCTTTTAGTAAACTTTCTTTTTTTTTTTTTAAAGATTTATTTATGCACACAAGCTGGGGTACAGACCAGAGGCATGGGGTGGTAAGAGGATTCACCAGAGACAGAGTGGGGAGCAGCACAGGCAGAGCGACGGATATACACTGCCGAGGGGAGCAGCGGGAGAAGCAGGAGAGGTCTGTTGCGCTAGGTGGGAATCTCCCCAGCTGGGAGTTGAACTTGTGTTGCTGCTGCCGACAGCTCCACAGCGCCCAACCACTGCACCCCTTGGTAAACTTTCTATGTGTGTCTGCCCTTGGGTCTTGTTCTGAATTTTTTTTTTTAAAGATATTTATTTTTGTTATTCGTATCTTTTACATTATTGTGTGTTCCCCATAAGTTACCCACCACCTGTTCACCCGTGGAGCCATCACCATAGTCCTCCGTGCTCCCCTCTTCCCCCCTCTTGAGCCCTCCCCCTCCCCTTCTTCCCTGCTGAATGTCGCTTTCTTATTTGGCTCCCCTATATTCCTGTTATAAGTGAAACCATTTGATAATTTTCTCTTTCTTTTTGGCTTATTTCACTGATCATGATCCCCTCTAGGTCCATCCATGTTGCTGCGAATTGCATGTGTTTATCTTTTTTGAATGCTGAATAGTATTCCATTGTGTATATGTACCACATCTTCTTGAGCCAGTCATCTATTTTTGGGCATTTGGGTTGTTTCCATACCTTAGCTATTGTAAACAGTGCTGCAATAAACATGCGGGTGCATGTATCCTTTCGGATTAGTGTTTTTGTGTCTTTTGGGTAGATTCCCAGTAGTGGTATTGCCGGGCCATATGGAAGTTCCATTTCTAGCAGTTTGAGGAAACGCTATACAGCTTTCCATAGTGGTTGGATCAATTTGCATTCCCACCAGCAGTGTAGGAGAGTTCCTTTTTCTCCACATCCTCGCCAACATTTGTTGTTGCCTGTTTTATTAATGTGCGCCATTCTCACTGGCGTGAGGTGGTATCTCATTGTGGTTTTAATTTGCATTTCCCTGATTATAAGTGATGTTGTTCTGAATTTTTTAAGTGTGACATTCAGGGCATCCCAGGTCCCTTTGGGCTTGGCCTGTAACAGGAGCATGTTTAGTGTCGTTGAGGGTTATCGGTGAGATCCTTGTGGCTTGCCCAGAGGGAGCTGGGCAGTGGAGATGGTGTCAGGGAGGTACTGGGCTGTCGGGTCATGGAGATTCGGTGGCTGTGATGATTGTGTGGACTTTTGCTCTGTGTAAGTAGAGGAGTGTTAGGTCTGGACTTGGGGTTTGGCAGAATCACACAGATTGAAGGAGGTCAGAGGTAAAGTGGAGAGACTATTTAGGTGAGGGATGATAGTGAATTGGAAGATGGCGAGAAGCAGATTCTGGAGATTCTTTGAAAGTAGAACTGAAAGCTTTGCTGATAGCTCAGATGTGGGATAAGAGAGGGGACCCTTTAGAATTGAGCTTCTGTAATATGTGGAGAGGGTAGTCATGACACTATCGGGGTACAGAGAGATGCCTACACTTTTTAATAAATCCTAGAACCTATGGACTCAACTCAGTTTTCCTTTTTTGAAACCACTTCCAAGTTCAGCACTATTTGTAGCTTTCATGGAGTATGAAGCCTCCTCACAGCAAGTCACAGATGGTCAGCAGGGAGGGAACTTTGAGAGATCAAATAAAGCAGTGTGTCTCCCTCAGTGGGGGGAAGTCCCTGGTGCTTAGCCAAAGGATTTCAGAGGATACATCAGAGTGGATGTTACCATATTGCATTTAAGAAAATAATTCCCTTTACAATCTTCTTCTCAGCTTGGTGGTAACTCTTAAGCACTTCTTGAACACTTCCTTATTTACCTTTTTTTTTTTTTAGCAAAGAGATATAAGGCTTTGGATTCAGAGCTGTATCAGACAACAGGATCGCTCTAGAATTTAGTAATAGAGTTTAAATTCACTGTTTTTTTCCAAAAACACTTCTATTTGTGGACTCACATTTTTTTTTGGGATTTATTGGTGTAGTACACCCAATGAATCTAACACTTGATTAAAATATTTTTTGAAAACATTAGGATGATTGCAGCTGTTGTATATTTTTTAAAAGTATTTGTTATATACATTCATACAGAAAAATACACATAAATATACAGATTGATTTTTTTTTTCACAAAGTGAATAATATGTGTACTCACAGTTCAGATTAAGGCATAAAGCATTGAAAGTGTCTCAGAAATCCCCTTCTCTGAAACTAACGCATCCTATCCTACCCCACCCCCCAACAAAGGAACCTACTCTTTTTTTAAACGTGTTTTAATTGAAGTATCATTGGTTCACATCCAGAACTACTGTCTTTAACTTTTAAATCCTTAGATAAGCTTTGGCAATTTTGAAATTTAGGTAACTCTAGTTATTCAGCATAAATTCTTCTGTGTTTGGCTTCTTTTCGGTTAAGCTGTATCTCAGTTTCATCTGTGTTGTCTAGGTAACACTGATTCATTCTTGTTGATTGCTGTGTAGTATTCTGTTGTATCAAAACATCAGTTTTATCTACTCCTTCTATGGTGGATGGACATTGTTTCTTGTTTTAAGTTGGCAGTTGATAAAAAAGATTCCTTTGAAAATCTGTATTTCTCTGGTGATTAAATGAATTAAGTGACCCCTACCCCTTATATATAAATATATATAAATAATATATATATATTATATATAAAATAAATCAATTGTTGTTCATTTTTTTTACAATATTTGATTTCTCCTCTCAGGTGTAATTCCCATAAAATTCCCACCACCAAATTACCTGTTAACTCTACCTTTTGAAACTGGTCATTTAGATATGCTTTTTCTGAAATACGTGGTCAAAGTTTTGGTCCACTTTTTTTTTTAAGAGTTATTTTTATTTATGCATGCAAGAACTGGGGTGTAGGCTAGAGGTACCTGGGGTGAGAGGATTCACAAGAGACAGAGTGGGGAGCAGAACAGGCAGACTGACTGAAACATACTGCTGAGGGGAGCAGCGGGGAGACAGGAGAGGTCTGCTGCACCATGTGGGTTAGCTTCCTGGTCAGGGATGATAGGGGATCGAACTCATGCCGCAGTGGCTTGCAGCTTGATAGCACTGAGACTTTAACCCCAGTGCCACCAGGGAGGCCGTGGCCCATTTTTCTATTGAGGCATCAGTCTGTTTTTTTTTTTTTAATAGACATGTAAGAAGAGTTAAATACATCTTTTAGTAATTGTATCGTAAATACCATCTTTCACTCTGAAGCTTGATTATTGATGTTGGAGCTCAATGTTTTTGTTTTATGTTTGGTACTTTGTTTTAGTCTAATTTAAGAAATCATTGCCCAGCCTAAGGTTATAAAGATACTCTTTTCTTTTGCCTAGACAAAGCTTTATTGTTTTACTTTTTAGATTCAAGTCTGTAATCTATTGAAATTTTAGCATTTCACATAAAGTAGGGGTTACAATTTGTTTCTGCATTGGATGTATAGCTGATTCAGCATTAATAATTGCAAAAATATCATCATTCCCCTACTTCTCTTCAGGGTTATCTTTATTGTGAATCATGTGCCTGCATATTTCTAGGTTTGTTTCTGAGCTTTCTATTTTGTTCCGATGGTCTACTATCTAACGTGGAGTCATCCTTGCATGATCTCAATGTGGTTTTAACATGCATCTCTCTTATGGGGTAATGATGGGCATTTTTCCCATGTATGTGCTGGCTTCTGGCCTGTCCTCTTGGGTGAACTGTCTGTTCAGGTCTGTTGTCCATTTATTAATTGTGTTGGTTGTGACTGTTGGCTTTCAAGCCTTAGGTGGCATAAAGTTCCCAAATCAGCAAATGTCTGGAGGGCAACAGTGCTTTATATCCCGGATTATCTCAATGTGCTTTCCTTCCCTTTTAGCTCTTGGAATTTCAGATGCTAGCTGCCTTAGTGTCTCTCCAATGTCTTCAAACAGAGGTTTTGTTTTTTATTTTTACATTTGATATATATTTTATCCAGATTATTAAGTTGTTCTTGGCCAAGGAGTTGGGTGGATCAAACTAGTTTGTCATGACTCAAAGCAGGAGTCCATCCTACTTATTTTTGTCATTACCTTCTATTTTAAGACCAGTGATTCTAACTTTCCTTTTGTATTAGTGAAATAGTTTCCTTTCTAAGTAGATATATTTATTATGAGAAATGTACAAATTGTAGTAAAATGCAACACATGGTACAATAAATACTCATTGCCCTCTACCCACATAAAACCACATTCAATAAGAAGAGCTGAATTAAATGAAGTAGTAAGTAAATCGCTTACCACTAGTTGTTTGAAAATGGTGAAATGGTGGGTTTCAAACAACTTGTTTTAAGTGGAGAAAAGTAGAAACCCACAAAAGTCACTGTTCTGCCCGAAATTACACAGAATATAGCTGGTAGAATTTGATACCGGGCAGGAGAGGCATTAAAACTGGCCAAGGGCACTTCCCAAATTGCTTTCGGTCACTATCTTAGTTCTGCACCCGCATGCACAATTACAAGACTGCTCAGTCTTAGGAAACAGTAACAATAGAATTTATTTAACAAATAGGGAGAAAAAAAGTTACTGAGGCCAAAATATGGCTGTTTACCTTACTTAAAGCAATGACCATTCCGTTAAGTCCCAAAGAAGAAACAACAAAGGCGTCTTCCCGCCACTGCAGATGTGGAGCTCCTCTTCCAAGCAATAGACCATGTGTCCAAGATGGCATCTTTCTCCCTCTGCAGATGTGCAGTAACCAGACTGTAGGCCAGGTTCCAACTCATGAGGATGACACAGGACACAACTGGAGATACTTCCAGAGCTGCCGTGGTGCCCCAGCACAGCACTGGGCCAACAACACCATAAACAGCAACTGCAGCAGCCAGACGGCCCAACAGACTGCACTCAAGCATTTTAGGAAGGCGGCCACTTCGGGCCTTTGTCTTCTTTCTTTGGCTGCAGTAAAGACAAAATCAGGAAAATTTCCATCGCTTGGCTACTTTCAAAGCCTCCAAAGTCGCTGGTCCCAAAGTTACTAAAGATTCCAAAAACGCTTAATCTGAAATTCTACATTCTGGCAGCTCAAAAGCTCCTGGCGACTGATTCCTCTTCTACATCATGATGACTGAATTTCCTTTTTTTTAGTCCCTTTTATTTCTCATCAGAGTCTCCATCCAAACTACAATACCTTTTTAGCATTTCCCTGGGGCTGTCTATCCTCATCAGCAACTACTGGACTCCTTTACAAACTGATATGATGATTTAGGGACTCTCGGTTCCCCTTTTCTTTCATTTTTTATTAAAGGTTTATTTTATTTATTTATGCATACAAGAGCTGGACTGTAGGCTAGAGGTGTGGCAGGTGAGAGGATTCACCAACGACAGAGTGGGGAGCAGAACAGGCAGATCTACTGAAGTACACTGCTGAGGGGAGCAGTGGGAGACAGGAGAGGTCTGCTGCACCATGTGGGAAGCTCCCTGGCCAGGGATAGAGCTCATGCTGCAGTGACTGGCGATAACTTGATAGCACTGAGACCTTACCCCCTGCACCACCAGGGAGGTCCTTGGTTACCCCTTGCAACCCTTTATTTGCTTTAGTGCAGCCAGAGCTCTGTTCTAGGGCTCTTCTCCCTCTGTAATTGGCTCTCAGAGAGATTTCATTTCTGTAGCTTGTTTTCCATTTTGGCCTGAATTCTTCCACAGGTATCCTAACCTTATTTTTGTAATTGTCCTTTAGTTGTTGGATTGCAAATAAATAAATAAAGAGATCATGTGTAGGCCGAATCCATGAGTGTGTGTGAGTGCGTGCGTGCACACACACACCTATTTGTGTTTCAAAGCCCCATCAATTTTTACTAGCAGTTTCTATATAATGTTTGAGCCCAGGAGATTCAGGGTGATTGATCCTTCTAAATGCACAGCTCCTTTTAAAATTACATGCAAAAGAATGACCAGTTCTGTGGAATTTATTGTTACTAAATCTCCTCTCCATTTGCTTAATTGTATTATTTGCCTGGGGGATGCTGTTTAAATGTGGAGCCAAGTCAGCTAAATGAAACATGATCCTGGTGCAAGAAAATAATGATGTGTCTCTTTTGCTAAATAACTGCCTCCTCCCCCCTCATCTCCAGATGCTTGGAACCACACCCTCATTTTTTTGGAGGCAAGGGAGGGTGGTGCCCAGTTTGGTCTTAGCTGTCAAGGGCAACAGTCAGGCAGTGGGCAGATGAATGCAGTGGGACCTGGACCTTGGAGTTGGGGAGTGGGGAGGCATTGAGGATGCTGTAGGTGACTTCCTCGCTCCTCTTGAATATGGCTGTGTCGCTTCCCCTGCCCAACCCAGCAGGTGAAACCAAAGCTGTAGGTTGGCCTTTTACTTGAGAAAATTATCGAGGTGGGAAGAACTTTGAGGGGGTCATTTGCTTTCTTCTTATCTTAAAAGTTCACTGGGGCTCAATGCTTTAAATTTCTACATTAGTTCTTTTTGCAACCATAAGTCTTCCATAGACAAAGAGATTTCTCATCTTTCCATCCATTCCTTTTGGGGTCCTCTGAGATCAATTGAGAGCCTATAGAAAAAGCCTCCCTACTAATGTTCACTGAGTTTCCCCTGCATACCAGGCACTGGTGTAGGCACTGGGGCTGTGGTTGTGAGCAAAACAGTGAGGCTGCCCTTGTGGAGTTGACATTAAGGGTTGGGTGGGGTAAGAAAAGACAAATAATTTAAGTATAAGGATCACAAGGTGAGCAGAAAGTATTACAGAAAAAAATAAAGTGAGGGAGGGAGATAAGGAAAGTTGGGTGGTGGTAGGGCTGATGTGTTAAGTAGGGTGGTTGGGAAAGGCCTTCCTGAGGAGGTGAAAGAGATGAACCTTGTGATTTGGACTGTAGGGAGAGATTAGAAGTGCCTGCTAAAGTGGTGGTTTTGAAAGCTAGTGGGTGTCAGAATCACGTGAACATACAATCTCCCAGGCCCCATTTCTGGAGGTTCTGATACTAGGCAAATGGGGCATTAAAACAATTGGCCAAAGGCAGTGCCCAAATTGCTTACCGGTCACTATCTTGGTTCTGCACCCGCGCGCACAATTGCAAGACTACTCAGGCTTAGGGAACAATAACAGTGGGATTTATTTAACAAACAGGGAAAAACAAAGTTATTGAGGCCAGAATATGGCCGTTAACCTTATTTAAAGCAATGTCCAGTCCTTTTAGGTCCCAAAGAAATAACAATGAAGTTTGTATCTTCCCGCCACTGCTGATGTGGAGCTCCTCTTCCAAACAATAGGCCACGTTTCCAAAATGACCTCTTCCTGCTTCGGCAGATGCCCAACAGCCAGATTGTAGGCCAGGTTCCATTTCACGAGGATGGCACAGAACACAACTGGAGATGCTCCTGAAGCTGCCATGGTGCCCCAGCACAGCATCAGGCCAACAACACTGCGAACAGCAACTACTGCGGCCAGACAGCCCAACAGACTGCACTCGCGCATTTTAGGAAGGCGCCCACTTCGGGCCTCTGCCTTCTTCCTTTGGCTACAGTGAAAACAAAACTGGGAGAAGTTTCCGTTGCTCGGCCACTTCCAAAACCTCCAAAGTCGCTGGCCCCAAAGTCACTGAAGATTTCAAAAATGCTTAATCCAAAACCTCTACATCCTGGCAAATGACTTTTTCTTTTCCTGCATCATGGCGACTGAATCTCCTTTCCTTCAGTCTCTTTTAGTTCTCATCAGAATCTCCACCCCAAATTGCAAAACTTTTTAGCATTTCCCCCTGGGGCTATTCATTCTCATCAGCAACCTCCTCCAAAGGGCACCACCTTTACCAGACTTTGGACTCAGCCCTGTTACAGTTCTAAGTCATTAGGCCTAAGGCAGGCTCTGGCAATCTGCTTTTCTAAAAAGCTCCCTCTGCAATTCTGATGCCAGGGTCAAAATCAACTTAAAAAATAATACTTTGAAATTTTTGTACTTAAAATTATTCTTTTTTTACATTTTCAAAGGAATAGTTGTTTTTACATAGCAGAGAGTTGGCAAATGCTCCCTGATGCAAGAAACTACCTGATACAAGAAAGAGGGAAATGACAATTATTGAGTGTCTGCTGCATGCTAGCTACATTCCTCATTTGCTGTCTTTTAGGCACTAAGTGTCAGAGAAGCACAGTGAGGCCAGGAAACTCACTGGTCCAGCACAGGATCCAGCACAGGTACTTAAGGGTCATCCCACTTTACGAGAAGCCTTTAGCAGGGGGAGGCAGGAGTGCAGGTCTGCTTGGCCTCCCCCCACATCAGGGCTAGCCCATTCACCTATCTGACCTCAATTTTTGTCAAAGCTCCTAAGTGGAATCATGGTGAAAATATTTCTCAAAAAAGCTTCCGGAACAACTTCTGGATGTCAGACATTTTGAAAAACTGCTGACTTTCTGAATTAAATGGGACCACAGAAATCATGTGGCTGCCCGGGAAAAGGAAGACACATTGCATCTACCACTGTCCTTTCCATTTCGCTCCAAACCCATACAATGCATCAGTAATCAACAATGGCATCCTTTCTCAAAGAATCCAGATGCAACTCAGAACCCTCTTCAACTCAATGTTCTACTTAACAGCTACTGATTTATTGAATGTGGCTCACAAGAAGAAACCTATTTGCCATTCATTATCTGCACTATTCCTCCTTTAACAAGTCAGAAAACCAGGGCTCAATGGGTCATGGTTTATCAAAGAAACACAGTTACTGGCAGTGCAGATCTCATACCAGAACTTTTTTTTTTTTTCAACTATCCACTTAAGTTGTTAGGAAACTCATTTCTCAAACTCAGGTGTGGATGATGTAGAACTGGAAACAACCCTCAACGATGCTCAAGCTGTTCTGCCTGGTGGCAGGACCATAGCATCAGTTTCTTTTTTTTTTAAAGATGTATTTATGCATACAAACTGGGGTGTAGGCCAGAGGTGAAGGGGGGGTGAGAGGATTCACCAGAGACAGAGTGGGGAGCAGAACAGGTGGATCGATTGAAGTACACTGCTGAGGGGAGCAGCAGGTGTGATAGGAGAAGTCTGCTGCGCCATGTGGGAAGCTCCCTGGCCGGGGATTAACTCGTGCTGCAGTGGCTGCTGATAGCTTCATAGACTGAGCCTAACCTGTTGAGCCACCAGGGAGGCCCCAGTTTCTCTCTTTGGATATGTGCCAAATTCTGGGAGCCGGCAGGAAGTCAAGGCCTGGGTAGTCCTGTGGGGTCCCTCCTTGGTCACGTCTCCGTGCTGATGTCCACTGGTTCTTCACTTGCTCTGGCCTTCAGTGTGACCCTTCTGCTGGCGCACTGCTTCCCAGGTGTGCTGCCCTCATCTTGTTTGAACATTGTTCTGGATTCATGGAGCTGCTGCCAAGTCATGATAATCATTTGCAAGGTCCTTTGCCTTTCAGCTCCCTCCTTCAGTCACTGGCTCTGTGTGCTACACTGCTGATTTTGTGTCCTTCTGGGTGGGCAGGTATTCTGTGAGGTGGTCTTAGGCTTGATTTGCCCTGTCCAAGAAGTCACCTTTTCTCTGGGGTCCTGTTATTTTTCTGGGCCTCCAACCAGCACCTGGGGCCCAGGATTCATCAGATCCTACGTTAGCCAGGAGAATCTGAGGTCTCCTTTCCCTTTGCTGGTGCTGAGCCTGGGATGGGATGGGGGAACTGCTGCTGAGTCCCTTTCAAACAATTCCCTGATAGGCAAGCCTGGCCATCCACCTCCCGCCTAAGGCAGGCAGCTCTGCAAGGGCAGATGTCTCAATTACTCTCCACACCTGTTATACAGGGGTCCTTTCCTCTCTCATCCCCCCCCACTAGGAAGAACTAAAGACAAAGGTTTTTACAATCTCAAAAGCCAAGAAAAGATCTGTTGAGTTCCTTTGTCCTGAGGGGGACCTTATTTGAATGGAGAAAAGACCTAGGGAGCAGTGGGGAGGAAAGAAAAAGGAATGAGAGGTTATTTCATATTATCTCATCTCATCAAATGGCCTCAGAAGTGTAGATCTGCCAGCTGATGTGTTGACTCATGTTGTGATTGGTGAACAGGAGTGACAATGGCCCCTGAGCCAAATCTGGCCTGTTTTTGTGTGACCTGCAAACTAAGAATGGTTTTTCTATTTCAAATGGTTACATGTAAGATGGTCCTATAGGAACTACATTTTATCTTCCATTTCCTTCTCAGTGTATACATTCTAAAATACAAATTGTCCAACCTTCCAAAAAAAAGCTCATTGACACTGGTTTAGACCACTGGGTCAGCTTTCTTAGGCTCCTGGAGGAAGGGATTCGGGCTTACCCTTGCTTATCCACATTCCAGCTCTTCAGAATAAAGTATCTTTCACTACTCTGCCCTTACCAGCTGGTCTCAGTTCCAGGTCAGCCGAAAAGGATAAACTTCAGAGCATTTGATGAGGAAGAATCTCCCTAATAAAGATTCTCTTGACAATACGATTGTTCTTCGTGTTCCCCAGGAGCAGAAGGTGCCTCTTTGGGGAGCTGCTTTCAACTAGCAGTGACATGTGGAAAATCTACTATGGATATGAAGTTTCCTGCCTGGAAGCTTACATTTTGGCATTGTCCCATAGAATACATTGGGAAACAAATGTAATTCTCACAATTCGGCTCTCCCGACAGGAAAATATGTCACTTGAGTCAGTGAAAAATATATGTTGCTATACATTTTTTAATAAAATGAACAAATTGTTTCTGAGTATTTGGAAGACTTAATTCTTCATTTGTGAGTTCATTTTAAAAACATTGCAGTTCTGTGTATTACCCCATACAAAGACATGAAATTAACTGTCATATTTTCTGCTGAGGTCTGAAAGTTGAAAAAGTTATGTTTCACCCAAATTAGCTTCTTTCCCTTCACATTTGCTCTATCATTAACCTTCCCTATTTGAGCCTGCAATAAAAAATACATCATGATCAAATTCAAGGAAAGGTTTTGTGTAAACCATGCCTAACACAGATATTTATTACTGGGCTTGAGGGGCAGGAATCAAATTTATTTGGATCATTTGTTCACAATTTATGCTGTGGCTATTTTAGACACTTGGACACACAAATGCATACTCTGTGTCAACCCATTGCCATAGTGTTGGGCCCATTGGCTACACCCAGGGAGTTGGGTTTTGCTGAGGTCTGTAAACTGAGATCTTTAAGCAAATCTTTTTGGTCTGGGAAAACTCATCTTCCTTGATGAGGTTAAGTTGCTGGCCATGCCAATTTGATTATTTGTCCTTTCCTAATGTAGATATACAGTGATAGTAGCAATGGAAATGATCCTTTCTGCTTGGCCTAGCCTTCACGTAGACGATCTCTTTCGATTCTTGGGCATCCTGTGGACTTAGAATATAAACACCATTTCTGTTTAAATGAAACACATCTGAAACCCAGAGAGGGAAATAAATCAATGGAGGCCACACAATTAGTGTCTTCAAGCTTTAAATGCACCCCCTTTACACACACACCCTTTTTAGAGGAGGAGATTGTGTGATCTCCTCCTCTGTTGATGGTCAACATTTGAGGGGTCCAGTAGACCCCCATTGTGATTTGATATGTTGCCTGAGATAAGTGGATTCATGGACTTTAGGAGAGACTTAAGCAACTTTGGTCCTAAATTTCGAAGCAATGCTACTTTTTTGAGGCTTTGATCGAACCACCTGAGGCAAAAATAGAACTTCTCTGTTCAGTGCAAGAGATTTTTAAAAAGTCTTGTAAAATAGACCTTTACTACTTTTTGGGAACTCAAATAACTCTGACCTAAATATTTTAATAAGTTAAATGTAAATGGATTAGAAACAGATAGATTGTCTTTCCATGAATTACACTCAGGCCAGACCCAGAAGAAGTACTCAGAGAAAAATGTTCAGGGTTCCTGTGGCCTCCAGCACTCACAGATCTTCACCTCAGTTCTCTCTCTGATAACAGAATGAAGATGAAATCTGGTACTGTGGCTGAGTCCATTACTTTGTGTCTTTACAATATGTTTCTCTGACTATGGCTCTGTTTAACTCTTACAATACTGAATTCATCTGTCTTCAATGAGTAGTCATTTTTATGATGGGGTGATTGTGTTTGACCTGACATGTCCATTATATTTGACATTCCAACTTACAGGATGTATATGTAACATGTACATGCAAGAGGGTAGTGGTGGAAAGGTTTTGGAAGGTTGTAGGCCCACCCATAAGCCTTTGTGTTTGGAAGGTTGAATGTGAGATTTAGAGTCATACTCACCTGTGTTACATTAGCAAGGTATGTAATTTTTTTTCAATGTCAGTTTTCTCAGCTATAAAATGGGATTAACCACAGAATTTACCTATTATTAAATGGGGCAATCTGTGTTGAATATGAAGCTACCTGCACATATAGCATACAGTAGTTATCTAACAAATAGTGTCTTCATTGTGGTAGATGTTGGTTGCTTTTGCTTCTTTGCCTCCATGGCCCTTTACTAATAGTACCTGATTTTTGGACCTCCCTGGTGGCACAAGGGGTTAAGTCTCAGCACTATCAAGCTATCGCCAGCCACTACAACATGAGTTCAGTCCCCAGCAGAGAGCTGATCTGTACATGGTGCAGGCAGACCTTTCCTGTCTCACCCGCTGCTCCCCTCAGCAGCGTATTTCAGTCAATCCGCCTGTTCTTCTCCCCACTCTGTCTCTGGTGAATCCTCACCCTCCCTGCTGTCTCCCCTCCTCTGGCCTACATGTTAGTTCTTGTATGCATAAATAAATCTTTAAAAAACAAGCAAACTAGTAGTACCTGATTTTTCTTAGGGGAGTTGCTCTTCTCTTCCACATGAAGTCATACTGGTGTTGTCAGTGAAAGTGATCTTTCATCAACAAAGAAGGGAGTGGGCAGATGGCTAAAACAGGCCAGTTAATTGTCCTTCCTGGGATTTGATGCTTATGCCAAAATGCTGCAGGACTGAAAGTGGCTGGCTGAAGTCTTAAGAGTTTTCTGCTACTACATTCCCAAGTGATGCCACCCCTGGCCTTTCTGAAAGCTGTTGGTCAACTTTGCCTTAGCTCTTATATCCTCCCCCCATAAACATATTTAAGTATGTATTCACTTCAAGTTAAGCAATGCCATTGTTATGCAAGGTCTGATTAATTATATTGCTGTATTGACTTCTAACAATAAATTTTGTCATCATTGTTATTACATGTCTGAAGCAAAGAGCTAATTTTAAAAGTTACATAAATATAAAAATATAGTTTAAGGGGAGAAATAATGGAAGTCATCATCAATAGAAACAAAAATCACCCATAACCCTTTAACCTGGAGGTGCTTGTCTTCTCCACGTAGGTGAGATTTGCGTGGTTTTGTCCATTTCTGTGAAATGATTTTTATGAACACCCATAAGCCTTTGAGGATGATGTCAGGGAGAACTCTGTGTGGGAAAGGCTTTAGGGTCACCATCAGGAGTTATTTGTGGAACTTTGAGGGTGAAATGGAATCTTTATAGCAGAGTAGACATTTATGTAGGAACTGAAGACTCATGAGTTTGACTCTCCCCTGGGTCCATGGTAGGTGGTCCTGTCTGCCTAAGAGCTCTACCCTTTCAATTTGGGGGCCAAGTGGATATCAGGTTAGCCATCTCCAGTTAGGGGGACCTCATGTGATCCAGGCCCTTGTTTGAAGACTCTGCCCACCAAATGGGTGACTGATGGCATAGAGGATGAGGTGTCAAGAGCTGAGGTGCTGAGTATGCTGGCAGCGAGAAGGTAGTGGACGGAGCCACCCCCTCTTTGCTGGATATTGGACACATTTTCCATACAAGGGAGTCACATTTGACACAGGAATTAGGTCCTAAAGGAGCTGCCCTTTAGGTTATCCACAATGGTGAGCAGATGACAGTTTTTGTTTTTTTTTAGATTTTATTTATTTATGCATACAAACTGGGGTATAGGCCAGAGGCGTGAGGTGGCGAGAGGGTTCACCAGAGACAGAGTGGGGAGCAGAACAGGCAAATCGACGGAAATACACCGCTGAGGGGAGCAGCGGGCGAGGCAGGAGAGGTCTGCGGCGCCATATAGGAATCTCCCCGGCTGGGCATTGAACTCGTGTAACCGCTACCAACAGCTCCACAGCACAGTGCCCAGCCAGGAAGGCCCAGATGGCAGTTTTTTTGCTTGAACTCACAGGCTAAGTTTGGCCAGTTCTTATGAAATGGACATTTAATGCTAGACTCATCCTCACTTCAAAGTTTCCCTCCATCTCCTCTCCCTTGCTGCTCATTTATATGCTCTAAAATTCAGTGCACTCACTCCAGGCCATATACATACTAGCTTGCTGGCCGGCACTAGGAAGTAGCTTTTTTTTCTTCCAGTTTAAAAAGGAATGGTGAAAGCAAAACAAAACAAAACATGCTCTGCTGAGCAATTGTACTTTGTGTCTCTGAAGCTGAGTGTTTATGTGTGCAGCTCCCCTGGGCTATGCCTGGAGACGTGGAAATCTGAATCTAAACTCAGACTCAGAGCCTCCAGGCTGAAGGGCTCTAACCACAAGAAGGGGAGCGTGCCTGAGTGGGCTACACTAGCAGGGGCACATCAGCTTGCAAAACTGGCCTCATTGATGGCTGTCTTTTACCCAGTCACAACTTCCATCCCATCCCTCCTTTAGGGCATTCTTTTATACAATCTCCCATTTTCAGATCACAGCTTTATGGATAGTATTAAGTCCAGTTTTACCAGACATCTATTTGGTTACATTTGAAAAGACAACTATGTGATAAAGAGAGACTTCTCCTCTTTATCACTTATATCATGGATTTAATAACTTCCTCTGCAGTACTTGTGAAAGTGAGAGAGATTATGTTAGTAAAGTAGCCGTTGACTTGAGAATCATCATTGCCCTTATTTATGTAGCCATTCAATAGAATTTTAAAAAGTCTAAATCGCTGTAGTTTTGAAGGGCTTTAAAAGATAATTTCACTGGGGCATCCCTTGTGGTGCAGTGGTTAAGTGCTGCACTGTGGAGCTGTCAGCAGTAGCAACACAAGTTTGATGCCCAGCTGGGGAGATTCCCACATGGCGCATTAGACCTCTCCTGCCTCGCCCGCTGCTCCCCTCAGCGGTGTATTTCCATCGATCTGCCTGTTCTGCTCCCCACTCTGTCTCTGGTGAACCCTCTCGCCGCCCCACGCCTCTGGCTTATACCCCAGCTTGTATGCGTAAATAAATAAATCTTTAAAAAAAAAGATAATTTCATCTGATGAAAATGATGTGGTGTCAATCTTAGCAATTCTCAACTATGTGCATGAAAAGCCTTGAGCGAGGCACCTTGGCTGTGACTTCCAGGGATGTGGTCCCAGCACAGGTCAGCGGAGAGCTGTGCTTTCCCAAGCTGCTGCAACCCATGACTGCAAGCACCTTGGAGCCAGATCTCCAGGGTTCAGATCCTGGTTCTGCTGCAGGGTAACTTTTTGACCCCACACAAGTCCCTTCACGTCTCTCAGCCTCTGTGTTCTCATTTATAAGATGGGCTAATAATGAGGGTAAGTCATGCATTTGTGGTGAAGATGAAATTAAATATTATGCAAAGGCCTTGCATACTAAAAGCACTCCCAAAATATTACCTGTATATGCAGTTGGAATTGCTGTGAAGGTGCTTGTTCAAAACTGTGAAAAGGGGTTGACTCCATAATAGAGGCTAGTTGATCTGATCTTTTCAACTGTATGAAAAAAATATTCCTTTTAGGGCCTTCCTGGTGGCGCAATGGGTTAAGTGCAGCGCTGTGGAGCTGTGGGCTGTGGTACAAGTTCAGTGCTGGCTGGGGAGATTGCCACATGGCGCAGCAGACCTCACCTGCCTAGCCCGCTACTCCCCTCGGTATTTGGGTTGATCTGCCTGTTCTGCTCCCCACTCTGTCTCTGGTGAACCCCCTCACTGCCCCACACCTCTGGTCTGCACCCCAGCTTGTATGCCTAAAAAAGTAAATCTTAAAAAAAATTCCTTTTACTAAATAACATTTTGTGTTCTGAAAGCCCCCTTTTTTTAATCACCTTCACAAATTATTTAAATACCTCTTGAGAATACCTATAAATAAAGAAAACTGAGCAAGGCTCTGTGAGGGACTCTGTGGGCGCTAGACGTGTTTCCAGTGTAGCTGGGGAGAGTGACTTCAGGTATCCCCCGCTTTTCAAAAGATCCAGTTATACCACTTTGCTTTTACAAAAGACTTATATTAGTACAAGTTTTCAGTGACCAAGAGAAATCTTAAGAGGACTTTCGCCTTTAGGACAAAAAAGTGAAAATCAAAAATAGCATTTAACTTTATTTCGTAGCAGTTGTAAGAGAGGTAGCATTTATCCCAGGCAGCAAATGGCAAGCTCCTTCCCTGGGAACCACTTTATACAGGCTGTGCATTTATCATATCATTCCTGCTTGTACTATGTGAGTGCTATTTTAGGTTTTATGTGTCATCTTGTATGATTTGGTAGGCTATTCTCTGGGGCTGGGGATGCTCAAACATTTTCCCACATAAATGAATGATACCTGCTTCTTCACTTTATGCCAGTTCAATTTACAAAAGGTTTCATAGGAATTCTCCACTTTCAGATACTGGGGGAAACCTGAATAAGGTATGACTTCTGCGTATCTTGTTGGGAAATTGCTTAAATAGCCAGTGCTCGATAGCCCAGCTGAAGGAGCAGGATGGGAGTGGCCAGGGGAGGTTATGATAACAGGAATCTCATTCGTGAAGGATGCTGGAATTTAGACAGGGGGTAAGGAATAATGAAGGCACTTGGGATCAGAAACTCTACCCGATGGAGTTAGGACCAGGCAACGTTTATGTATCAGTGAGAAATAACTTTAATAGTGTAAGTGTGCTCCATGAGAACACGTGGCTTCAGGCACAGATAGATTTGTATATTCTAAAGATGCCACTAAGCCCCAGTGTTCTCTTCATCTTGACCCCTGCTCTCTGATTAAGATCAGTAAGTAGATAGAAGAGATTGCCTCTCCTCATGGCAAAATGGCTGCCAGAGGAAGTCTCATTCTTTGTGGGGAAAAGACTTTGGGTTCCTACCCTAACAATGCCACAGGGTCTTACTGGGTCTCACTGACTTTGATTGGATTTTGTGCTAAGCCAAAACTCTGGCCGGGGAGTGAGATATGGTTGGCCAAGTCCCAGGTAACAGTTACTTTGCAAGAGTGTGGGGGAAAATGGGTCCCCAAATGCAAAATGGAAACTACTGCTGACAGAGTAGCGTCAGATTCCCCTGGAGGGTGACATTCTTTACCAGAGGAGATTTTTTTTTTTTGTATTTCTAAGTTCATTTTCTTGAATTTGATCTTGATTTACAACAACATGAAATGGGGCAATCTGTTACGTACCTTGGAGATACTAAGTTTAATTTTGTGTCCTTTCATGTTAAGAAAATGTAAATTGGGAGTGGTTATCTTGGTCAAAATGAGTAATACTGAATTTACTTCAGGGCAAACCAGAGCCCCCTTAATCCCCTAAGAGTACTTTATATTTTTAAATACAAGGGACAGGATATGACTGAACAGGCCATAATTGATGCTTTACAGTTTTTTCAAGGCTGCAGCTAACTTATTTTCTCTGATTTCCTTGGTTCTTTGAATTATTCTGGAATTGGCTCTCTGTGTTCTTCTGGCGCTTGGTTTCTTCATAGTTGAGGAAGTAGTCAGATTTTATTTTATTTATTTTTTTTTAAAGATTTATTTATTTATACATACAAGCTGGGGTACAGGCCAGAGGCGCGGGGCGGCGAGAGGGTTCACCAGAGACAGAGTGGGGAGCAGAACAGGCAGATCAGAAATACACTGCTGAGGGGAGCAGCGGGCGAGGCAGGAGACGTCCGCCGCACCATGTGGGACTCCCCCCAGCTGGGCATCGAACTCGCATCGACAGCTCCACAGCGCAGCGCTCAACCGCTGCGCCACCAGGGAGGCCCAGTAGTCAGATTTTAGAAGGTAAGCACTCAGGAAAAGGATTGCACTGCATTTTAAAAACCAATATGTATTTCTACAGATTTATTTATTTATGCATACAAGAGCTTGAGTGCAGGCTAGAGGTGTGGGGTGGTGAAAGGATTCACCAGAGACAGAGTGGGGAGCAGAACAGGCAGGTCTACAGAAGTACACTGCTGAGGGGAGCAGCGGGCGAGGCAGGAGAGGTCTGCTGTGCCATGTGAGAATCTCACTGACCCGGGATTGAACTCGTGCTGCAGTGGCTGCTGATAGCTTCATAGGCTGAGACTTAACCTGTTGTGCCACCAGGGAGGCCCCTAAAACCAATATTTTATAGCAATAAAATTCTTCTTATTTCCTCTTCCTTGAAAGGCTTATCCAGTTTCTTCTTCCCCCTGCTTGGAAAGGCTTTGCCCTGGTTTTTATTGCATGAGAAGTTCTGAAATAATCTCAAACTAGCTGGGCTGGGATTACCCTTACATTGCATCCAGCGCTTTTGGCTGAAGATGAGATGATTATGACAGTGATGAATATGACTGACGCAAATACTATCAGCTCTTCAAGCACTTGATATATTGAGTTTTGCATTAATTACTTCAATCTTCACAGCAACCCCAGTGGCTTACCCTGTTATCTTTCTTTTACAGATGTGGCAATAACACTTGGAGGGGCCAAGTAATTTGCCCAAGATAACACTGCTCTAAAGAGAGCTAACCAAGATACAAATGCGGATATACTTTCCAAATACTCTTAATAACTTAAGTCTCTGTAGCATTTCCTTTAAAACATTACTTGATGGTAACCTTTTTGATTAGCAGCAATTTCACTTACTAAAGTCACATCCGTATCATTCATCATGTGAGTTCAACCAAGTATCCTGACATGCAGGATTGGGTTGGAAGCATGAAACAGATTAGCCCAGAGCCTATGACCTGTGATTTTTCTATACATGCTAGTTTTTGTCCTGTGCAGTCCCACCTGTAGTTATTTTTTGCTACCACATGGTGCCACTGTTGGAGATGAGTCCTGTGTGGTCTAATATTCTTCCATGCTATTGCTGGTCCAATTCCAAGTGCTGTGTTTTCCCCAGGAGATACTGACATCAGTCACATGCTGAATTAAACAACCTTCCTTAGACACAATTCTTAGCTCTTAGTTGGACAGTATTTGATCTTTCTGCCATTTGGGAAGGATAGCTCCAGTACAATTTTATGATAGCTGATATGTTGAAGTATAAAAGGAAGATGTACAAAATCTCTGAATGAATCAATGGGTAGACTAATTTTTAAAAAAGATTTATTTAGTTATGCATACCAGAGCTGGGGTGCAGACCAGAGGCATGGGGTGGTGAGAGAATTCACCAGAGACAGAGTGGAAAGCAGAACAGGCAGATCAACTGACATACACTGCTGAGGAGAGCAGCAGGTGAGGCAGAAGAGTTCTGCTGTGCCATGTGGGAAGCTTTCTGGCCGGAGATCAAATTCATGCTTCAGTTGCTTAGGATAGCTTCATAGTGCTGAGAATTAACCTGTTGTGCCACCAGGGAGGCCCAATATGTAGACTAATTATCCCTCACATATGATAAACTTTTGGGGAGGTAGCAGACACAGGATGAAGAACATAGGCATTGCATTCCGGCCAGTTTGGTTCAAATCTAGCTTTACCACTTACAGTATGTGCTACTTGGAGCATATATTTTAGTTTCTGAGTTCAGATTTCCTCATTTGTAAGTATTAACTTTTTTATTAGTTGTGTTGTTTGATTGTCAAAATTTGCACAAAAGCTCACTAAATAAATGAGCTCATTAAATAAATGATGACTACTATTAATTAGTCCCTTTGTGCTCCAGGTTAGAATTCTGCATAGTTTTGCCATGATGCTTGTTTTATAAATCCACGTTTCTTCCAGTGAGATTGATATATTAGGGAGCAATTTGAGTCTAATACAAATATTACATCTGAATGTCCTGAATTTTGTTCAGGAGAAACTCTTGATGGATTGTGGATACTGCGCCCTGCTCAACAAAGACAAGCAGCGTCATACAAACTGCACGCCCCTCAAATATTCACCGTTCACCTCAGATCACTGCAGAATTGCGAGCCATACCCTCTGCGTTGAGCGCTTTCTGTCTGACTTGGGTAAGTTTCCTTCCACCACGCACGCAGCTGGCTCCCATGCTGCAGGCCTCACGCCCACTTCCGCAAGCGAATGCCAGGTCTTTTCCAAAGTAAACTGCCACATTTATTGTAGAGCTCAAGTAATTTTCAATCGTTTAACACATGTAAAAATGTGCTACCATTTTTATGAGGTTTCTATCTTAAAAATGTGAACTGATGAGAATTTTGAGTGTTGTGCCCCAACACCTTTGTTCCATGAGTCCTGTGGTTTTAATGCCTGGTTTTGCACAGTGTGGTGATTTTTAGGACTACACATCAGTATTATAGTAAAGCTGATGGTACTTGCCACTCACCTGGAAAATACTGCACCTGTTCTCAAAGGGGACTGCATTTAAACGTGGACAAAGTTCACTGGGAGCCTGGACGGACTAGCAATGCGCATGCACAGAGTGCTACTGGTGTAACTGCGGAAGGGGGGTCGCGTTGAGAGCAAGGCGAGGGATTTTGCCCTCTAGATCTTTCCTTGGTTTCTCAGAGGAGCAACAGGGCTGGCATGTCTTGGTCACCTCTTTTCATGGGAGGTTGTAGTAAGGATGGTTTGTCAGCATGCTGAGTCCCCTTTTTTGTTCATCTTTTCAAGTCTCATTTGCTTGAATCTCACCAGATGGGCAACTCTCCTTGAGATGGCAGCTGCTTCTAGCTGTATTCATGCCTCCAATTGGCAGTGTCTAAAGAGTTTCTTTAATGCACTTTTATAATTAATTTGTCGTCTTTACTACTTTAAATATCTGGGGCTGTTGGTAAGGCTGTCATTCGTGATGGAAGAATGTCCAGTGTGGGCTTCTGCATATGCGTGACCATTTTCCATTTTAGGCCATGCATGGCAGCCCTTGTTAGTCTAGCCTAAGTTTATTTTCGGACCGAGCCTGAAATCTTCTTGAGATAGTACTGTAACCTGGCTGAGTCCAAAGTCTAGTAAAAGTGGTGCCCTCTGGAGGGGGTTTGCTGATGAGAATGAATAGCCCCAGGGAAAATGCTAAGTTTGCAGTTTGGAGTGGAGAGTCTGATGAGAAATAAAAGGGACTGAAGGAGAAGGGGAGGTCAGTTGTCATGATGTAGGAATAGAGGAATCAGCAGCATAAAATGTAGCCTTCAAGACTGAGAGTTTGGTAATCAGACGCCAGAAGCTTTTGAGCCCCCGGGATACAGAGTTTCGGATTGAGCGTTCTTTGGAATCTTTAGTGACTTTGGGACCAGAGACTTTGGAGGCTTTGCAAGTAGCTGAGCGAAGGAAACTGCTCCGAGTTTTGTTTTTACTGCAGCTGAAGGAGGAAGGCAGAGACCCGAAGAAGGTGCCTTCCTAAAATGCGTGAGTGCAGTCTGTTGGGCCGTCTGGCCGCTGTAGTTGCTGTTTGCAGTGTTGTTGGCCTGGTGCTGTGGTGGGGCACCACGGCAGTTTCGGGAGCATCTCCAGTTGTGTTCTGAGTTGTCCTTGTGAGTTGGAACCTGGCCTACAGTCTGATTGTTGTGCGTCTGCAGAAGAAGGAAGATGCCATTCTGGAAATGTGGCCTATTGTTTGGAAGAGGAGCTCCACATCAGCAGTGCGGGAAGATGCCACCTTTGTTACTTTTCTGGGACTTAAAGGACTGGACATTGCTTTAAGTAAGGTAAACGGCCATATGTTGACTTCAGTAATTCTTTGCTTTTTCCTGTTTGTTAAATAAATCCCATTGTTATGGTTCCCTAAACCTGAGTAGCCTTACAAATGTGCGTGTGGGTGCAGAACCAATATAGTGACTGGTAAGCAATTGGGGCACTGCCTTTGCCTAAATTTAAAAGGCCTCATTTTTCCCTATATCAGTACTACACATGGTTCCTACTGGCGGGTTGGCGATTAGAAATGTAATTTATTTGCTTTCTAAGAGCTAGTCTTTTGAGCTCCTCAGGGCGGAATATATCTGGTCTCTATCACAGTAGGTTTGACCAGTGATTAATGAGGCAGACAAGTGACTGAGGAGAGAGGCAAAGCAGGCTTGGTGATCTGACGGTGGGGATGTCTATATTTTATAGCGTGTGTTAGGCAATGGGAGATTAAGAATATGCTATTAGCTGGAACACCCTGCAGGCAGCCAGCTCCTTAGTCAGCAAGTCACACACCAGTGTGAAGAGCCAGCATTCTCATCAGAAAGTCCATCTGACCATTGAGCTCATCTCTGGGGATTTGCCTAAGAAATATTAGAGATTGGCTTTCCTTCTATTATCCGTATGTTATTCCTTATATTATGATTTTTTTCTGTAACTTTGGAATTATTTGAAAGTTTTACTTTTTAAATTTTAAAAACCCATAAATATATTTTTACTGTTCTCCTTGGTGTTTGAGTCAATTATATTCCAGACAGGGGTTGTATTGTGTAGGTATCAGTTCCTTGGTATTTGTCAATATTTGTTTCGTTATCTATTCATTTTTATATCTATATTAATATAAGTGTGCTTGAAAATAGTGTTGTGGGTAGAAGTTTTCTCATCCTCCCATGCTCTCCCTTCTCCATCAAAATTTCTGTTCCCTAAGTTGGTTTTACCTGTTCTAGAGTTTCAAATCTTATATTAGGTACACTTTTGTGTCTGCTTCTTTTGCAAAATAGTAATAGTAATAGTATTTTTGAAATCTATACATTACATGAATTATTTAAATCCTTTCTTTTGATAGTATTTCTTTATATGAAAATAAAAGTTATTCATTCTTTCTGCTGTTGCTTCTAGATTTTGACCTTTATGAATGAAACCTCTATGTGAATTTGTGTACTAACCTTTTTGTGAACATGTCCTCGTTTCCATCAGAAGTAGAATTTTGGGGTCACACAATACATAAATATTAATCTGCATGAGCAACTACCAAACTGTCTTCCAAAGTAATTTCATCATCTTGTGTTGCTATCAGAAATTCTGTTTGTTACACATCATTGCCAATAGTGGGTATTGTCAATTTTCAAAATTCTTACCATTTTGGAATAGGTAGTAATATCTCATAGTAGGTTTAATTTTAATTTCTTTAATGAATAAGGATATTGATTTATGTGTTAACTGGCCATTTGTAGATCTACTTTTATGAATTATATTCTTAAATATTTACTCAATTTTTACTGGCTTGTAAATCTTATGACTGAACTTTGTGTATTCTCTATGTTTAGGATACAAATAATTAATAGATACATATAAATACTATAAATACCTTCCCCCAGCATGTAGCTTAACTTCTCATTTTCTCATTGATAACTTTTAAGGTGCAGACTTTAAAATCTTTATGAACTCCATTTTATTTGCTTTCCCCATGATTCAGATTTCTCTTATCCAATTAAGAAAACTTTATCTACCCCAAACTTACAAAAAGTATTTCCTAAATTGTTCTATAGTTAGTAACACCTTCATTTAGATCTATGAACAATTTAAAATTAACTTTGTTTTGGTTATGATTTAAAGGTCGCTGTTCATTTTTTGAAATAAAGAGATGCAGATATTTCAGTTTCTTTTGAAGAAAAGAATACCCTTTACTATTTAATTTTACATTTTTGTTCTAAATCACTGACTATATATGTGTGAGTCTATTTCTGTTCATTTTCATACACTTATGCCATTATCACACAGTTGTAATTACTTTCACTTATTTGAAATCAGACAATATAAGTCTTCCAATTTTGTTCCTTTGTATCAAAGTTGTTTGAGATAGTCTTTTAAATTTAGAATCAATCTGTCAACTTCTACAAAAAGCATACTGGGATTTAGATTGGCATTACATAGAATCAGTTGACTTATTTGGGAGAGAAATGATATCTTAACGATGTTGAGACCTTTAATCTACAGACATGGCATATCTCTCCATTTAATTAGGTTTTCTAATTTTTTTTGTAAGCTATGATTTCTCATTTTCAAATATGATTTGAAATTTATGATTTATGATTTCTCATACTCAAATAGTATGCTATTTGCTTATTGTTTGTGAAATGTTTTCATAAATATTTTATACTTTGTAAAAATTTTTTCCCTTGAAAAAAGTCTTTATTTTAGAAGGGTTTTAGATTTAGGGAAGTTAGACTAGTACAAAGATCTCCTATACATCCCTCAACCAATTTTCCCATCTATTAACATCTTACATTAACATTATACATATGTCACAACTATGAAACCAGCCTCAGTATGTTACTATTAACTAAGCTTTCAACTTTATTCAGATGTCACCAGCTTTTCCACTAATGTCCTTTTGCAGTCCAGGATCCCATCCAAGATACCGCATCACATTTAATCACCCTGTCTCCTTAGTCTCCCCTTGCTGGCAGCTTCTCAGACTTTCCTTGACTTTATGATGCTGACAATTTGGAGGAATACTGGCCCAGGATTTTACATGATACCCCCCATTTGGGATTTGTTTGCTGTTTTTCTCATGATTCAATCTGAATTTGGGGTAGGAAAAACAGAGAGGTAATATGTCCTTTTCATTACATCAACCATTTCCTTTTTGACGCTGTTAGTTTTCAGCCTGGGAGGAGGTCAGACTGAATTTTCATATATGTTTGTTTTATCTTTTTTTGTTGTTGTTATTTTTATTTATGTCTTTTACATTACTGTATATTCCCCATAGGTTTCCCACCACCAATTCACCCGTGTACCGTCGCCACAGTTGTTTGTTTTATCTTTCAATTCAACTTCAGGAGAACCCTTGAACCCTGTATTTCTTCCCCTCCTGTTATTGATGCTTTTCTGGAAAAATATGAGGGTGTGGAAGAGGGGTGAGAATTGTGATGAATCATTTGTTTTTGCATTTGGATTCAGTCCTGTCCTCCCCTGTGTTCATTTGCGGTTTGGCTAATTTCTTCATAGCTACACAAATTACCTTTGTTTATGATGGAAGCCAATTCCTCTGTCCATCTCTACCCACACCGAAGCTGAGACTCTACCCTCTCATGAAGGCCTCTCTTCTCTCTGAAATTTGGTCATTCAAGGTTTCTAGTTGCTCTCCACTAGTTCTTTAAAATAGTATGATTTTTACTTTTGTCCCATATTTTCTTGTGTCAACACAAGGAAATTGTCCATCGTACATTACTACAGCCTAAATAGAAGTAAGTTATGTATGTAGGGACATTTTTTTTTGTTTATTCCTTATGTTTATTTCTCGTTCCCTTGTTGCAGTGTTTGATTTCTTTTCTTCACAATTTTTCTTTTATCCCTTCACTACCTCGCAAGCTGTGTATTTCTTTTATAATTTAAAAAAAAGATTTATTTATTTATGCATACAAGAGCTGGGCTGTAGGCCACAGATGTGGGGGGTGGTGGTGGTGAGAGGGTTCACCAGAGACAGAGTGGGGAGCAGAGCAGGCAGATTGACTGAAGTACACTGTTGAGGGGAGCAATGGGTAAGTCAGGAGAGGTCTGCTGTGCCATGTTGGTAGCTCCCTGCTGGGGATCAAACATGTGCTGCAGTGGCAGCAGATAACTTCATAGTGCTGAGACTTAACCCCTTGTGCCACCAGGAAGGCCCCTTCTTTTGTAATTTTTAATGCATCAACACAATATTTTTAGCAAGGTTGGTCAAGTTAAAATGGTAGTGTATGTAATGTTTAACTCTCATTACCCCCTCTTTAATTATATATTATTGTAATCTTGTGTTTTCGTCTCACAATTTTTATCCTACCAAATTAGTAATTATTATTTATACATGCAGTTCTTGCTTTAGGTTTCCCCAATTTGCTTGCCATTGTTTCTCCCAGCCCACTTTCCTATAAGGTGCAGATCCTTCTCTCTGTGATCCATTCTTTGATAATTCTTTCAGCAAGGGACTTTACATGGCAAATTCTTGCAAACTTTATGTGGGACTGTGTTTATTTTATCCTTTGATTTCACTCTTGAGTGGTAATTTAATTGCTGGGAAATTTCTAGGTTTACAGTTTTTCTTTGTTCGCTATCTTTTGTTATATCTTTCAATTTTCTTCTGACTACTGCTGTTCTAGAGAAGTTTTCATTGATAATTCTTCAGACTAGTTTTACGGCAATTTTGTCAAGTCTCAAAATAATGTGATGTTATTTATTTTATAGGCTATTTTTGAAGAAAATTGTATGTATCTATGATATGTCTCACAAATATTTTTATTTTGTACCGTGGTATAATTTTATAGTTGTATTTAGTTAAGTCCTTAATATATCTTGTTTTTACAAAGTATTATATTTTATGGCATTGTTTTGGAATTTGATATTTTCCCATTTTTAGAAAATAGAATATGCATAAAGTTTTTATTTATTTTGATTACATGTAATTACTCAATTCTCTTTCTGACTATATTGATTTTTTTATTTTCAAAACTGATTCTAACATTTTCCACATTAAAAAAACTGCAAAAACTCATAGCTATGCTATTGCTTTCTAAATATTTTATTCTTTATGTCATGTTACTATGCAGTTTCATTGATTATATTATAAAAATGTTAAATAACAGTAAAGGTATAACAATCTTTTCCTTAATTGGGAATAGCAGCATTTCTTCAAAGAACACTATTGCTGGTTGATTTATGATATCTAAAACACATGTTAGATATTTGTGATCTCTAAGACATAAATAAATGGAAAGATATGCCATGCTTATACACTGAAAGAATTAATATTGTTAAAATAGTAACACTATCTAAAGCAATCTATAGATTCAGTATAATCCCTATCAAAATTTCAATGACATTTTTCACAGAAATAAAACAATCTTAAAATTTGTATGGAACCACAAAAGACCCCGGATAACCAAAGCGATCTTGAGAAAGAAGAATAAAACTGTACGCATCACACTGATTTCAAGCTATATTACAAAGCTCTCAATATTCAAAATGGTATGGTATTGATATAAAAAGAGACACATAAAATAATGGAACAGAATAGAGAATGCAGAAATAAGCTAATACTTTTTTCACTAATTAATTTATCATAAAAGAGCCAAGAATATGCAATGGGGAAAGGATAGTTTTTTTAATAAACGTTGAGAAAACTGAAGTCACATGTAAAAGAATAAATTGAACCACTATCATACACCATATATGGAAATGAACTCAAAGTGGATTAAAGACTTAAAAATTAGTCCTGAAACCATAAAACTCCTAGGAGAAAGCAAGCAGTAATTTCCTGGACATTTTTCTTGATGATTTTTTTGGAATAAAACTTAGTAAGTAAAGGCAACAAAACCAAAAATCAACAAGTGGGAATACATGAAACTGAAAAACTGCAAATCAAAAGAAACCATCAACAGAATGCAAAGGCAGCCTGTGAGAAGGAGAAAGTATTGGCAAGTCATTTATGTGATAGAGAGTTAATACCCCCCAAATATATAAAACTCATAATTGAGCAGCACCCAGCAAATAGCTCAATTAAAAAATAGGGGATCTGAGTAGACGTTTTTCCTAAGAAGACATGCAAATAGCCAACATGTACATAAAAACATGTTCAGCATCACGAATCGTCTGGGAAATGCAAATCAAAATCACAATGAGACTGATCAGAGCAAGAATGATCGTTCATGATCATCTTCATTGAGAATACCAAAATAGTTTTCAAAGTGTAGGTACCAACCCATATTTCATTAAGCGAGAATCCCCCCCACACACACACTTTATATCCTTATGTCTAGCACTGCTGTCAAAGTGGTTTTAACTCATATTAATCTAAGTACTTTCGAGATTAGTCACCTTTTAAGAAGTATGTGGTCTGTTAATTTCCTCCCTACTAATGCATCATTATGAATTATTTTTTACTTTTTATCAGTGATTGATAGCAATCCTTTATCTTTGATACTGATCTTCTCTTGGTTATTGGTTGCAAAAAAAAACCAAAATGAGTTTGTTGTTTTTCATGAAAAGGTTGACAATTTTAAAATTGTCAAAATTTTCAATCTTTTATGGTTTGTGTTGTTATTTTGGAAATTACTTATTGAAGAAAAAAGTTATTCTTTATTGACTTCTAAAACTACTTATAGATGAAATAATTTCAACTTTTGTTACTATAGATCTTATTTGCAGTGGTTTTTTTCATAAGGTCACTTGATTGGCTTGAATTTTTTTAATTTACTAGGATAATGATGTGGGATTTCCCCCCTAATTTGCTAATGTGATGGGTTGTATTATTTTTATGTTAAATCAATCTTATACTTCTTGCCCAAATCCAAGTTGGTAGTGTTTTATTGCTTTTATGTATTTCTGAATTTGGTTTGCCAACATTTTATTTACATTTTTTCATTTGTGCTTATGAGTGAAATTGACCTATTACACTCTCCCTGTCTTGTTTGAAATCAAAGCTAAATTGGCCTAATAAAAATAATTTTTTGGAAGAGTTTTTATAAATTTGGAATTATCTGTTCCAATCTGTTTGGCAGAACATGCTTATAAAGCCATCTGGATCCAGAATTTCCTCTTAACAACATTTTAAAAAAAGATTTATTTTTATTTATTTATGCATACAGGAACTGGGGTATAGGCCAGAGGTGTAGGGAGGTAAGAGGATTCACCAGAGACAGAATGGGAAGCATAGCAGGCAGATCTACTGAAATACAAAGCTAAGGGGAGCAGTGGGTGATACAGGAGAGGTCTGCTGTGCCATGTATTGTTAACTCCGGGGATCGGAACTCATGCTGCAGTGCCCAGGGATAGCTTGATAGTGCTGAGACTTAACCCCTTGTGCTACCAGGGAGGCGTGTTTTTACAACATTTTTAACTTTTGACAATTTTTAAAACAGCTATGGGATTATTGGTACTTTCTTTTCCTTCTTGAGTCAATTTTGGTAGGTTGTGCTTTTCTAGAAATTTATCCTTTTTTTTTTTCAAAATGTGTAATTTATTGGTATAAAGTTGTCCATAATGACCTGTTATGAACTATTAATCTCTGCAATATCTGTTGTCATGTTTCCTTTCATTTCTAATATTGTTGATTGCATATTAGTTGTATTTTTATTCATTAATATTGATTCTATTTTTTTATTTATTAACCTTTTCAAAGAATCAACTTCTGGGTTTTTCTGTCTTCACTCTTGTGTGTTTGTTTTCATTGCTTTAGTTTTTGTCTTTGACTGTATTAATTGCTTTGCTTTCTTAAATTATTTTTATTCTGATGTTTTCCCTCTTAAATCTGTCAGATGCTTGGCTGATTAATTTGGAGACTTTCTTATTTTCTGAAGTAGTCTTGTAAGTATCCTTCCTTGAAGTACTACTTTAGCTGCCTTCCCCATCTCTAATTGTATTTTTTGATTTACATGATGATTTTTGATGGACACAGGTTGTTTTTCTAATTTTCAAATAGATTCAGTTTTTTTAATTTGTCATCCCTCTTCCTCTCTCCTCACATTTCCTCATTCAAGTGCAAATTGTCAAAGAACTTAGCACAGATCAAACCTCATCTCTGGGCTTTCTGAGGCTGGATATATGAAATAGTAGGTTCCAGTTTTTGTGCTAGATCAGGGTGTTTATTTTCCAATTGCCAGACTCAGTGTTTATATAAGCCCTTAAATCAGAATTATAATTGAATTTTTCAATTTTTAGTTGCTTTCTGGTTTGATTAATCTTGATATTATTGAGAGAGGTGTGTCAAAACAATTTCTGTTATAATTGTGGATTGATCCAGTTCTTAGAGGTCTATTAAGTTTTATTTTTACATAACGGCATATAACTAAACTTTCAAAATTCCAGCTCTGCTTGGAAGTTTTTGTTTTTTATCTCTAGATATCAATCCATTTATATTCATCATGAATTTGATATATTTACATATATTTCTTCTAGCTTGTTATTTGCCTCAGATTTGTCCTACTGATTCTTTCCTTTTGTGGTCTTCTTTTGAATTTGTTTTTCCTATTCCATTTTTCTCCTTGGTAAATATATATTCCTATTCACTTTTCTCCTTGGTAAATATATGTCCCATGCTTATTTTTTTTCAGTAGCTAAACTAGCAACTTTATTTTTTTATTATTATTTTTTTAAATATAGTATTTATTTTTGTTATTCGTATCTTTTACATTATTATGTATTCCCCATAAGTTACCACCACTTGTTCACCCGTGGAGCCATCACCATAGTCCTCCGTGCTCCCCTCCTCCTCCCCTTTGAGCCCTCCCCCTCCCCTCCTTCCCTGCTGAATGTTGCTTTCTTATTTGGCTCCCCTATATTCCTGTTATAAGTGAAACCATTCGATATTTTTCTCTTTCTTTCTGGCTTATTTCACTGATCATGATCCCCTCTAGGTCCATCCATGTTGCTGCAAATTGCATGTGTTTGTCTTTTTTGAATGCTGAATAGTATTC